>SNQJ01S0023358.1:71856-114508 GCA_010110895.2 Picea sitchensis
CATAATTTTCCTATTTTACATGTGATTCTCTTTTGGAAATACAACACAATCATCCAAAAATATGAGAACAAGCTTATCATTAATACCTTAGTATTCCAAATGTAAAGGTGGGAGGCAAATATGTTGAGAAGAGTTCCTATCAAAAGTAAATATATAAAATGAATCACAATAGTATGAAACCAAAATATAAAGGTAGTATTCTCTCTCTTGTTTCTTTTTAAGATTATTTTGAATAAATCTTTCTTAGCATATGGGTCCTTCCATCAACAATAAAGAACATACCATACTTGGTTGTTATGTTGTTTTAAATTTCAAGTTTTTTCGGTCACATAATTTTCCTATTTTATATGTGATTCTCTTTTGGAAGTAAAACACATAATCATCCACTAGAAGACATGATGGAAAATTGCTAGTGATGAAATTTCAAATTGCACGTTATGGTGATTCCAAAGTATCATAGTGTTAGCCAAAATCAAGCACCAAAGCATTCATTTGATAATGTGCTTAGAGTACCAAGTGCCAAAGTACCCATGTTTTTTCATGCTAAAAGACAAAGTCTTAGATGCAATAGTCACAAGTGCCATGTGATATTGTGCTATGATTAGATTATAAAAGTTAGAGTACCAAGTGCCCAAGTACCCATGTTTGTTTATGCTAAAGACAAAGTCTTAGATGCAATAGTCACAGTGCCATGTGATATTGTGCTATGATTAGATTATAAAAGTTGATACTTTGGAAGGTCTTAGTTATCAAGGGAACAATCAAATTTCCTAATGCAGTTGAGTTCTTGGGTAAAGAAAGTATAGAAATTGTTCTTTTTATTCAAACAATTCAATTCAAGATATCATTGGCTTGAGTGGCTTCAAGAATGACAATGACTTGAATGTGGGTTAAATACATATTTCTAATTTATCAGTGTTGAGATGGTTCACTCTTTTGCCGCGAGGCTTCTAGTGCTAGCCAAATTGTAAAAATTGATATCTTGGGAGGTTTTGCTGAAGATGGTTCACATTCTTGTAATGGGACATTTGGCTCTATCGAGATTGGAAAGGTTGATACCTTGGAAGGTCTTGTTTTTTAGGCTAAGAAAGACAATGTATGCAATCTTTTATTGGTGATTGACTTGGCTATTAATTGTAAACTATTGTACTTTCTATACCCTTCTTAAGTATAGACTTAACTGAATAAAATACTAGTGTTGTCTTCACTTTTGTACACTTTAGAAGTTTGAATGGGAATTTTTCTTTGTTTCCTTGAATAAAATCAATCTCTACGCCTTTCACAAGTGTAGTGTATCATAGTATTTATTAATATACATGAGTGAATTTAGGTAATATAATTATTAAAAGAAAACATGAAGTTGAATCATAAAATGAAATCAGGTATATGAATATAAATGTCATGGTTTCCATCCATGGGCATATACATAACATCATATATCATACATGGATGGGCATAAATATCTTAGTAATTAGAAAACATCTACAATGATTTCAAATCTTTAATAGTTGTGATAGTAATAGGCTGAAATTTTAAAAAACAAATCTAATTATATAAGATGCTAAAATGTCATGGTTTCCATCCCACATAGACATGCTTGTAACATCCTGCCCTTATCATGTGGATGGGCATGTAATATCTTTTAGTAATTAGAAAACATCTCAAATGATTTCAAGGTAACAATAGTTGTGATAGTAATAGGCTGAAATTTTAAACATATACATAAATCCCTTTCCTCAGCTAATGCATTACCATGTATTAAACTCAAGATAATGGTGAAAGTAGTATAACACCAAGCCCTTGAACCTAACGTCATCTTACTACAATGACATATCCATATGTTGGATGTCGATCCATGCTATTATTATTCTTCCACAATGTTTGTTTTGTTTTGGGTTATTTTTGTGATTTACAAGCTTATAAGAGTTTTGTCATGTCTCCATAATTGGGGTAGAAAGAGAAAAGGAGTATGAAAAATATCAGCAAAATGGATACTTAGGATATGTGAGTGAAAATAGGGAGATTTTAGTCATGAGAGGAATGTGTGTGATTTCAAATCTTTAATAGTTGTGATAGTAATAGGCTGAAATTTTAAACATATACATAAACCCCTTTCCTCAGCTAATGCATTACCATGTATTAAACTCAAGATAATGGTGAAAGTAGTATAACACCAAGCCCTTGAACCTAACGTCATCTTACTACAATGACATATCTCTATGTTGGGATGTCAGTCCATGCTATTATTATTCTTCCCAATGTTTGTTTGTTTTTGGGTTATTTTTGTGATTTGCTAGGTTATAATAGTTGTGTCATGTCTCCATAATTGGGGTGGAAATAGAAAAGGAGTATGAAAAATATCATAAAAAAATGGATACTTAGGATATGTAGTGAAAATAGGGAAATTTTTAGTCATGAAGGTGTATTGAGCATGGAGTTCAACAAAAAGATTTTGAGAAATAGAAGAGAAATTAAGGGTATTCTTAACTATGCCATGAATGCACATACTATGTCATAGATTCACTATGTGAACCCCACATGGTTTTATAACTTAGTAAAATATTTGCCAACACATACAAGGTTTTCAAATATAGTGAAAGATTCTATAATCCAATGAAAAATGCATAAAAAAATTATGTACACATTATATTATTGATAAAATAGCCTTCAAAATTTTCTATGTATCATGGGGATTCACCTATTTAAATTTACCTGGGGGAGGGGAGGGAGGTTCGTAAAATTTTCTTTAGTCAAGGTGAATGACTTATTTATTTATTTATTCTTTCTTTCTTTCCCGTCGCTATTGCCATGTCAGGTCGTCGCTCTTGCCACCTTCTAGACGTCGTTCTTGCCATGGCCAAGAGTGTCGCTCCCATAGCAACCACGTCGGAGCTGATACCTCATCCCGTCGGTCTTGCCACCTTCAGAACGTCTCTCTTGCCACCTCTGAAACGTCGCTCTTGCCTCCTATTGGACGCCATTCTTGCCACGTCAGGCTGTCGCTCTTGCCTCCTGCTGGACGTCATTCTTTCCACGGCCAAGAGTGTCGCTCCCATAGCAACCACATCGGAGCTGATACCTTGTCCCGTCGGTCTTGCCACCTTCAGAATGTCTCTCTTGCCACCTCTGAAACGTCGTTGTTGCCACCTTTAAAACATCGCTCTTGCCACCTTAAGAACGTCTCTTTTGCCACCTCTGGAACATCTCTCTTGCCACCTTCATAACGTCTCTCTTTCCACCTTTGAAACGTTGCTCTTGCCACCTTTGAAACGTCTCTCTTGCCACGTCTGAAATGTCCCTCTTGCCACGTCTACTACGTTGGTATTGCCACGACCTAGACGTTGGTCTTACGACAACAATATGGGGTTGGACAATCCAATTTATGATGACACGTGGTGTCATATAACGTCACAATATAGACGAAAACTATGTCGTCGGAAAAGTGACGTCCTGTGAAATGACGTTTGAGGGGGTTCGAGGTTTTTCGATCTTCCGACAATAGAAAGTGGAAATTACGTTGAACACGTCGTCGGAATTTGACCCAAATGCACTAGTGTCAAGAAGGAATTTTTTTGGGATGGCATTAAAACTGATTTTCAAACATTTATGGCAGAATGTTTGGTTTTCCAACAAAATAAGGTGTAAACAATTAAGACCCCAGGTATTTTACAACCATTATCCATCCCAAGTCAGCACTGGGAGGAGGTTTCCATGGATTTCATCACAGGGTTACAGAAGTCTGAAGGAAAGAGTGTCACCATGGTGATTGTTGATAGACCAACCAAGTACTCACACTTTGGTGCAATCTCTCATCCTTTCAAAGATAGTACAATTTCCACCTCATTCATGGAGACTGCTCAAAATATACATGGAAGCCCAAAGATTATTGTAAGTGATAGAGATCCCATCTTCACTGGACATTTTTGGACATAATTATTTTCTTGTTTGGGTACTCAATTGGCTCATAGCTCATCTTATCATCCTCAATTTGATGGACAAACTGAGATAGTGAACAAATGTCTAGAAGGATACCTTCATTGCTTTGTCTCTGATAAACAAACACAATGGTTCAAGTGGTTACCCTTGGCAGAATGGTGGTATAACACTTCCTTTTGTACTGCAACAAAAATGACACCATTTATGGTGCTCTATGGATATCACCCGTCATCCATCACTTCTTCTCTAAAAAGAAAATCTAAGGTTCAAGTAGTGGAAGATCACATCGAGCATCAACAAAAATTTCTCCAACTCCTAAAGGACAACCTAACCATGGCACAAAATCGAAAGAAACAACAAGAAGATCAACACCGTAGTGAAAGAAGTTTTGAAGTAGGGGATTGGGTATTTTTAAGACTACAACCATACAAACAGATGTCCCTCAAGAAAGCTAATAAGGATAATAAATTATCACCAAAGTAGTATGGACCTTATAAGGTGTTGCAAAAGATTGGTACGATGGCATACAAATTGGAGTTTCCTGCATCTTCACGAGTACACCTAGTTTTCCATGTTTCATGGTTAAAGAAGGTTATAGGTGACAATATCCTAGTTCAAACTATATTGCCAGAAATTGATGAGGAAGGAAAAATAATATTGGAGCCTGAAGCTATCACTACCACGATAATTTTCCAACTAAGGAATAGATCCATTTCAGAGTATCTCATTAAGTAGAAGAAACTAATTGTTGAATATTCCACTTGGGAAGATGAGTCTTTTATACAGAAACATCCAGAATTAATCAAGTGTTGGGGAAAACACTTGTCTGAAGGGGAGGGGCATGTTAAGCCCTAAATAGTGGCACCTTAGCCCTTAATTGGGGCATATTACATTAGTATTGTTATTTTGTTTATGTTGGCTTGGGTCCATTAGTTATAATTTTACCTCCTAGTCTCCTATATGTACCAAGGAGACCTTTTCATTTGGAATCATCTTGTATTGGAAAATTTATGTGTTGTATAAGAAGGTTTCCCCCTCGAAGAGGCTTATTATATGAAATTATCTCTTTGTTAAGGTGTGGAGTACTTATTTTTATGTTTTTATGCCATTTGGATATTGGTTTCCTAATACGATCATTGCTGACATTTTTCTGTTACTGGATTTTTTGTAACAATAGATAATGGGTTTCCCCATGTGATCAGGACCCTTCTAACTTGTGTTTGCACAATGCGGCTCATGGTTTTGCCGTACCTGAATGTTTCAAAGTTCATCACTTTTCTTGGTATGTATGGGGTGCTAAGCCCCAAATACAACCCATTGAATTGAGTATGACTATTGGGATCTCTCGTTGATATCTCTATAATTTTGTTGCCCATCGATGATGCATCATTTTTTTGAGCCTCTTCATCTTTCTTTCATTGTTTCTCCTCTACTTCTTTAGCTGTAACTTCATTTGTTTCTTTCCACGTCACTTCCACCATTGTTTCTTCCTATTTTGTATCTCTTTCAACTACTTTGTTTTGTTCAACTTCAACTTCTTCTTCCTACTCAGGGATCTCTTTTGTTATTTCTTTTGCTTTAGCAGTTGTTGTTGCATCGGATTTTTATTTAGCTCTAGACTCATTGGTTTTCCTTTTCTTTTATATTGCATCCTCCTCCTTATTTTTCACTCTTTCCTTCTTTCTTCTTTTCTTGTCAGTCGTTGTTTCTTCTTCTTTGACCGACTCAAAATATGTGGAATACATGGGACACCATACTTATCACAATGTTCCTTGATCGCTTTCTTTGGGTCGTTCTTCTTGAATCTCTCTTCTTCGAAGTGGTATGAAAGAAATGTATCCACTTCATCCTAGGCTTACTTGGTGTTTGCAAATTATTAGGAGGAAATCCACAATGGGAGAAAGGGCCAGATAGCTTTCTTGTCTCGATAGAGCACTGCCCCGACATCATTGATCACTTTTTGATAGGCTACTTCTTCGAGCACAAATTTGTCATGGAAAAATATTGGGAGTAGATGCATATATTTGGTAGCCCCATATATTCTGATGTATGTCCTATGTTCCATTAAGTATCGGTCCCCTATATTTCTGATCACCATTGATTCTTTGTTAATCATGCACGGGGCTAGTGCACAGAAAATGAATTCATATAATAGTGCTAGGAAGTGGTCACATATCATGTGGTACTACGTCCTATACTTGTGCTCCCATAGCACCTTGTAATAGATGTGAATGGCCCAACTCATCTTAGGATATTGATGCACCATGCACATGATATCCAGAAGATATGATGACATGTGAAAATCTGGAAATGTTCCAAGCTTAGCCTCCTTAACAACTGTGATAGACTCTGTTAAGTTTTTCGACAATATATCACCCTAGTTAAATGTCAAACCTTCGTCTGTGCAATAATATATAGCTACCATAATTTCCAGAGTGAATATAAAGGCATCGGGCTCTTTGTACAATCTGTAGATCATAGGCACAATGTAGTGATATGGCTTCCTCAGTGAGGTGGTTAGGTATTTTCCATTTGATCTGTGTTTGAACAATTTATCTAGTTTGTACTAGGTGTTGAACAAATATTTGTTTGTGTCTTTGAATCCACCGAGAAGTTATTCATCCAACTTCCTAGTTCTCTTTTCTAGATGATAATATTTTTCTAGATCCACTGGCTGGAACGAAGCTATGGTCTCTCCCCTTGCGTTTTGTATCTATATGATTTCCAAGTCTACATGTTTGAAAATCCAAGAAATAACCTCCGCACAAGGGAATACTGCAGCTTAGGCTGCTACTCTATGTATTCCTGATTTCCCAATATTCTTGAAAACTTTAAGCTCATCTTGGTCTTCAACATTGACAAGGAATTTTTTTTTTTGAACATTTGAACATTTGAAAGACGTCACTCCATTTGAGTGAGTCTCTTCCTTTCTCAAAGTGCACTATTGTGTCATCATACATTGCTCCTAGAATATTGAGATCTTTCACATACTGACTACCACTTCTAGAGGCCTCTGTGGCAAGTTCCTTGATTGTTACTCTCTTTCATGGAGACATTTATGAACCTAAAACAAATAGTCATAATTATCCCAAAAACAAAACCAGGCGAGAAAATAAGCATGATCAGATGAAGGGATGTAAACATATAAGAGATAAGCATGAAAATAAAACCTTTCTATGTAAACCCATGTGTCAAGTACCCGAAGAATTGCTTGTATTGATGTTAGGTGGGAGATTTTCATCAGAGGATAATATCATGATTGGGTACATTATGCAAGATTTTGAGGAAGACTAGCTTAGCTTGGGGAAGATCCAGGCAGGTTGGTAAGACAAAATGTTGTCTTAGTCAATGGAGGAATATTTGAGATCAAAGCAGATCATGAGAACTTCTCTTGTATGTACTGTTGGGTGATGAATTTGACATCTTTTTCATTATCATTTGGATTTCTTTTGACTATTTTACCTTATCCTTGCACCTATTTACTATGCCTAATCACCACATTTACCCATAATTATGAATTTAATGGGCGTAACAAGATTAATGTTGTTAATATTTATAATTTCCTTTGTTTTTTATGATTTATAAAGGGTTTAGACTAATATTTCCAATGAAGGTTTGTGATAGTCCAGTTCTTGTACCAACAATTCACTTTTGGTAGCCTGAATCAATATTTAGCATACTTGCACCCCTCCAGTTGAGATTTGGCCACATGGGTTTTGAAGGATGAGGTGTGAATATGGTTATGTGTTCATCAAAAGGCACCCAGGTCACATGTGCAAACCTCCAGCTCACAGTCAAAGGTCAGGTAAAAATTAGCAAGGAGTTTCTAGACAATAACCTTCACGTGCAATTTCAGAGAAGATGAGGAAGAAACTTGAAATTCCAAAAATGGGCTTTTTGCAGAACACACTCATTTAGTTGACACCTGTGTGGGTTTCAAAAATAATAAAGGATCTAAGAGATCTTCCTATTTCTCTAATCTAGGTCTTCTTAGATTTACAATTGCATCCATCTTCTCCAATGTTCTAGGTAAATGGATGCACCCAACCAACAAAGGAGTTGAATCATGCTATTATCAACTCTTTTATGTGATGGAAATAATTTGTAATCATATTACACTTCATCCTTTCAACCATGATCAACCCAATTTGTAATTATTATTATTTTATTTGATATTCTTAGATTTCATAGTTTTGAAAATGGGGGATTTGGTTTTATCCACTCCATTTCTCTTCTCTATATATGTACAACCATTGAAAAGAGGATAAAGGAAGTATTGTAAGGAGGATTATTTTAAGGGGATGTCAAAACCATGCTTGGATATTTGTAATCTCCCATTTGTTTTCATAATAATCAGTTGTTGATATTTTGTTTCCGTGCTTGAGTGTTAACTTAGTATGTAATCTTTCTCATAGTGTGTGATAGGTTTGGAAGGGCCCCCATTCTCTAACATGCACTCTACTATATTCATTTGATTTTAGTTAGTTTAGCTATACATTTAATTTTTTTATTTTTATTCATTCATCCTCTACAGGGAAAGTCCCCCCACTTAAGATCATTGGATAAGGAAATACTCTCTCTTGAATTGTAGGAACACTTGGATTTGATCTTAGTGAAATAATGTGATTAGAACCATAAGATTAGCCCTGCCATCAACCCAATGTACCTAGAAACCTATGTATAATTTACAACAGATTGTTTTCCTTCCTTCCATTCATTTCTTAGTTTCACTACATGAAAAATCATTGAAAGTTCAAGACACTAATAAGATACTCCCACAAAATCACATGAACATCGCCTTTGTGCTTGAAAGATTGGGATTCATAGCCCTTATAACATTAGTTGTCCCACAACCTAGTGATATATTCCTTAGTGTTAATTTCCAGTAGTTTGTGTTTAAGTGTCGTTTGGGATTAGTTATTAGCATAATAGGCTTTGATACTGCATTTCTTGTGCTTGCATATTAAATCTTATGAGCCCCTGGGTTGATGATTTAATGTTTGAAATTTATACATATAAATATCCCCACATTTTTGGTGTCATTTTTGGGGAGGTGATAAAGGGATTGGAGCATTGACATTTTTTGTTTATGTGCATAATTTGGTTGCACCAACATTTAATACTCAGAGGACGAGAAATGGTAAGATGCAAAGTCGCCCTCAGTTTAGAATTTCTGAAAGGGTTCTAGCTCGTCACATTCACTTTAGTGAGTTTCTTCGAGCCCTTGTCGTGTTGGTTAAATGTATATTATTTTGGATTGATGTGTGGAAAGGGAAATCTTTTCATGTCAATAGACAATTTGGTGACAACAAGGTCTTAGTACCATGAGTGGTATGAATACATGATCTGCTTTGGAATTTGTCTTATGTGGTGTCCAAGATTTCACATGTTTTCTTAAAGTTCTTGTTTTTGGTTTGTAATAACTCCATACACTAATCCATGTGTGAGATAGGGATTAACAAAACAACCAAAGGAATGTAAAGACACTCAAGAATTTGTTGAGCATAGGAGGACATACCCTTACAAGGATCTTCTCAAATCCTTGCCCAGACTCCATAGTTGTCACTAGGGATGAGTCTGCAATTCAAGAAGCAGTAAAGGAACCAAGAATCCATGAACATAGTCTACAGGAGGAGGATCTAGAAATTTCTTCTAGTAGTCCTTGTTAGTAGATAGAAGGGTTAAAAGAGTCATGGACCACATCAGATGAAGATAATATATTCTAGAGATTGAAGAATTGTTGGCATGTTTATCACTGGGTCCTTTCTGCATTATGGAGTGTGAAGACTAATTGTCTAGAGAAATTCATGGCATAATGATTAAAAAGAGTCAAGGAGACAGATATTACATTGAAGCTTGGTTCCAAACAGTCAATAGGCCACAATACCTCTCCATACTTAAACACTTATTTGAATGATATCCACAAGAGTAGTTGGCCTCTCATGTTCAGGAAACCATTGAGGTATATTTTTCATACTTGGATATGAGTATGCTTATAAATATGCTACGCACATGGCGTCACTGGAAGTACTCCTACACTTGAGAAAAGGTCTCCTTTTTTTTCAAGTAGGTTAGGATAATAGATTAGTAAATTCCAATAAATGTTGCATATAGTTGGTGATCCAAATTAAATTACAGTGCAACAACCTTTGTATGTTTTTCCAAATAAGCAGGGAATGCCAACAATTGACATGGTAGCTTGTTGAAAAGAAGGAGATCTATGTTCCCATGCCCAATTTTTGTTCTTATAGAATTTTTTTGTTGAGATTTGTTGGATATTTTCATGATGGAAAGGCTGATATGATAGTTTTGTACAAGTTAAAAATCTACAGACAATTTATAGCTGAAAAACATCCCAAAGACAACAGTAGATCTTGCCAGCAGCAACATTTTTTTATTCTAGTACCAGAACTGCATAGTGGATGCTAGAAATATGTAGATGCATCTGTGTATTTTTCATCAATTGGACAGGTCTGTAGAAGCCCAGATGCCTTCTTCAATTCCAGTTGATGTATGTAAGTATCAACTCTAGAAAACTAAGGTAACTTGAGGTAAATATTTTTCTAATTCTTCTAATTTATTGAAGACGAAGGAAATTTAGTATAAAAATAACATTTTAAGCTTGTCATCCTATCCTATATTATTTGATATCCATGGCATCATAAACTTATCAAAATTCCCTACTATTCCCTTATAATCTCACCATTAACCATTAAAACCATGATCTATCCAACACTCATTTTGAATCATTGTAAATGAGTTCCATCAATACTCATTTTCAGATTCAAACCATAGTTGTTCCATAGCCTTCATTTTAAAACTGATAGTTGTAGTCAATCCACATCTTTGCTTAAAAACCCTTGCAGTCTATATTAATTTTACAACAACAATACATTTCAGGCTCCCATTTTGGATCCTAACTGCAACCTAATGTTCCCCTATTTCTTCTCTATAGCAGATAAATCTATTTTTTGCAATATTGTCATCAACCATGAATTGAAAAAAAAGATACAAATATGGTTGTTTCTCAAATGTTTGTTAAAGGAAAATGCAGTTAGGCATATTCCAGAGTTTAAATCCTTAATCTCTATTATATTGTATGGGCCTTCTTGTAGCTCTCTGTCAAGACCACCTTCTCTAAATGCAGCGCCTAATTATTGAGGTTCTAATGAACCTCGGACTTTAAGTCAATGACATACCATGGGAATTCATAGAAGTCAATAAAGAGTAGGTGAAAGAAATTATAACTCACTATCCATCAAATTACGAGAAATTTGTGGTTATTCCTCTTATGGATCATGATCAACAACATCATGGGGTTTGGCTACATGTGTCAACTATAAGTAATATTTTTTATGTTCTTGAAATGGAGTGTATGGGATGTTGTGACAATGTTATTCCAATGTGTATTTCAAGGAGATTTTGTTGGAATCAAGGGATAGGATTAGTGGTCGTGTATACACAAATTGCTATTTTGGTTTTCCCATTTACATGGGTGCTTCATGGCTATATGGCATTTGTAAGGAGAATCATTTGGACTTTGTGATTGGGAAATTGGGGCTTCCATTGTACTACACTAGTGGCGATAATTATGTGTTTCATAATCATGATTTAAACTATGTTTTCTTGACATGGATAGGTTGATCAAGTTCCACAAGAAATGGTGGCTAAAGTTGGAAAGGAATTTGCAGCCCTTATAGAAGAGATAACAAAATATGAGATGAGATCCAAGAATATATATCAACACAGAGGATTGGAGCTATGAATGTTTAATAAATAATAAATGCGATACTTATGTTGATGTTTATTGCAAGGGAATTTAAGTTGAAATTTCATTCAATGTTTTCTATATGAAATTGAGGGTCGTATCTCTGCCCCTATATAGATTAACTTTCCTTCACAGAAAATGGAATACAAGATCTTTGGTTGCATTTTATAAATATTGCAGGCCTATATCTTTGGGAGAAGAAATGAATCATATCCAATTCATATCTGTGTGTCTCCCTTTACCTGGAATCGAACCCAGATCATGATAAGAGAATAACTTTTGCAGAAGATTAGAAGGGGGCTACTATACATTTTAGGTAGTCGGTTTCTATAAACTCTACTAAAGGATTTATGAACGGTAGGATTGGTGCAAGTTCTCTATGTTGGATGTGGTGTTGCAAGTTTTTCAGCCTATCTACTTCCAATGGGTATACAAACATTTCATGGATGGGAATGGGAATCAAGTTCGATTTTCTCTTGAACGAGAAATCGGTGCCATGATTTTAGTTCTTCTTATGTTCAAAATTCTATATTATGTGCAGAAAATGATTGCATGATATATCACAAATCGAGAACCGGGTTCTTATAATTTTTGGAGGGGAGAAGCACTACAACATGATAAACAAACACATTATATTTCTCACCAAGCCAATGCACGATTTTTACGAAAATGGGCATAGTCACAACCATTTTGTCTTTATATTGAAATCTGGGATGTAGGTATCTCCAATTTTTGGTAAGGAGAAGCTTAACAAAAATACCAATAACCCCACAAAATTTCTCAGGTACCTAGTTCATAAATTTGAAGAAATCACTTTTGTTGTGGAAGTTGCAGATCATCTACAACACGTTTTCATTTTGACCTTTTTTCTACAAATCGTCTATTTTTGCTACAAATCCATCATTTGTTTTGCAAATCTTCCTGTAAATGTGATGATGAAGGTATGATGGCCATGGATCTCAAAGAAAAACACAAGACCCCTAAATTTCTCTAAGTATTTGTGAGATGAAATTTATGGATGAATTATTTTTGACATGGTGAACTAATGCTTTCTTCTGAGAACTATTGGGTATGATACTTTACACCTATTAATGATCTGAGATAGTGATAACAGCTTATTGATAGTGGCTTTGGTTATTGTGCATTATAAAATGAAGTAGCATTCAATATGGGTCTTTGTAGCTTGGTTGATACAAAGGTAAAGGGTTGCATGAGGAGCATACCTAAAGGAAGGATGGATACATTTGTCTCTAAATTGTGGGCTCGCTCAGTACTTACCTCATTTGGAATGAGGACATGCCAATCCTCAGGCATGGGGGAGATGTTGGGTCACGAATTTGACATCTTTTTCATTATCAATTGGCTTTATTTTGACTATTTTACCTTATACTTGCACTCGTTTACTATTCCTAATCACCAGATTTACCCATACTTATGAAGTTAATGTGCCTAACAAGCTTAATGTTGTTAATATTTATAATTTCTTTTGTTTTTAATGATTTAGAAATGGTTTATGCTAATCTTTCCAATGAATTTTTGTAACAATTTAGTTCATGTACCAACAGTTCACTTATGTTACCTTGAATCAATGTTTAGCATATGTGCGCCCTTCCAACTCAGATTTGGCCACATGGGTTTTGAATGTTGAGGTGTCAACATGGTTCTATGTTCATCAAAATGCACCTAGGTCACACATGAAACCCTCCAACTCACAGTCAAAGGTTGGGTCAAAATTACAAAGCAGCTTCTAGATAGCAACCTTCAGGTGCGATTTATAGGTTGATGAGGACGAATCTTGAAATTCTAGAACATGGTTTTTTTGCAAACATGGGTTTTTTGCAAAATATGACCATTTAGTTGATTGGAAAGTAGTTTTCGAAAACAATAAAAGATCTAAGATATATGGTTGTTTCTGTAATCTGGGTCTACTTAGATTTACAATTGTGGCCATCTTCTCCAATGTTCTAGACAAATGGATGTGCTCGGTCAAAAAAGGAGTTGAATAAGCCTATTATCAACTCTTTTATGTTATGGAAATAATTTGCAATCATATTACACTTCATCCTTTCAACCATGATAAACCCAATTTGTAATTATTGTTGTATTTGATATTCTTAGATTGTATGGATCTGAAATTGGGGGATTTGGTTTGCTCCACTCCATTGCTCTTCTTTGTATATATGAAACATTAAACATAGGAGAAAGGGAGCATTGTAAGGAGGATTATTGTAAGGGGAACTTGAATCCATGCTTGGATATTTGTAATCTCCCATTTCTTTTCATAATATCCAACTGTTGATATTATGTTTCCATGCTTGAGTCTTAACTTAGTCTATAATTTTTCTCACAATGTGTACTAGGTTTGGTAGGGACCCCATTCTCTAACATGTGTTGTGCTATATTCATTTTATTTTAGTTAGTTTAGTTGTAGATTTAATTGTTGTCTTTTTATGCATCCATCCTCTACCGGGAAAGTCCCCCCATTGAAGGTCATTGGACAAGGAAATACTCTCTCTCAAATTGCAGGAACACTTGAATTTGATCTCAGTGAAAGAATGTGATTGACAACATAAGAGTAGCCTTGTCATCGACCCAATGTACCCAAACACCCCTGTAGAATTTACAACAGATTGTTTTCCTTCCTTCCATTCATTACTTAGTTTCACTACAAGAAAAATTATTAAAGGTTCAAGACACTAATAAGTTACTCCCACAAAATCACATGAACACCACCTTTATGCATGAAAGATTGTGTGGTTTGTTTAAGTGTTAATTTCGAGCAGGTTTTGTTTAAGTGTGGTTTGTCTGTTGAGAAATACTGAGAGGGGGGGGTGAATCAGTATTTTGAGCTATCAATAGGGTGAATCATTATTTTGAGCTATCAATAGATTTTTAACTTTTCTTTCACTGAAAAAATCTTAGTCTACTATATAAAGATCAGTTGTTGTATATTCATGAAAACAGTATTGCATCCAGAGATCTTATTATGATTTCTTCATTCATCGATGTCTTTTAAACGTTAATTCAACAAAATAAACTAACATTGCATGAATAGGACACATGAACACCGTGATTTAAGGTGGAAACCCAAATCGGGAGAAAACCACCGCCGCTGTTGTCTCTCGTTTTCAATGATTATTATTAAGAAAAAACATTCTACAACAATGTACTAGTGCGTACTCATACTAGTAATGCTGTGCTTCTACCGCTGTAAGGCTACAACCTTCTCTCAAGCACTGCCTTTCCTAGAAGGGAGCTTCAACCCCCGAAGATAGCACCCGCCATCGGGCAGATTGCTACCGGCCGGGGTTTAACCCTCATACTCACTGCTGACTACATTTCATTAATTTTCACACTAGATAAGGCAGTTTCATCTAGTGGTTATGACAGTAACATATATTATCTCAAGAGTAAACACAGGTCTACAGACTGTCAGGCAGTTACTAGAGGACACATATTAAACAACTCAATAAACCCGGAGATGATGCCTTCGATTCGTCGGGGCCGCTTCACCGCTCTTCATCTTTTTTCTCTCGCTTTCAAGCAGTTCTCTCTCGCCATCAGTTACACTTGCGTAGCTTCTATCCTTCTCTCTTCAACCACTCCAAGTTCGGTCTCTCTCATTTCTTTTATACACGCCCTCGACGGTTCAACTTCCCAAACAAGAACACCTTGTCTTGGCAACTGAAACGCGAATCGATTCATCATCACGAAGTCTATTTCTCTAACGTAATTCATAACTGAATCGGCATGTGTGAGGAAGGACAACAACCCTCGACCAATACTTGATCCAATCCGCTCGTATCCCATCGGATTTTACCTATCACATTTCGGACATTCACAGCGGTCGATGCACATGTACCTCAAACTCCGGGATCCCCGGCGTGCTCCTTTCCAGCTTTATCCCTTCTAGCTACCACGCGGACCACCATACTTCCCATTGGGTTTCGGGGTTTTGTACTTCCTGATGTCGAGAGTTTCACCTCTCCAATCCCCGACATCGATGTGTTTCACTCGTCGACACCGGTTCACGTGACCTTTACCTGTAACCGCATCCTTATATTTGACAAATGGCATCCACTAATCCTCTATCATCCTTCGTTGTTGTCGATACCGTAATCTCCATCTGGGGATTGCGGATCGCACTGGCACAAAATCTTTGTGCCCGAGATCTCCGATATCCCGATTTCCTATTAGCCGATGAACGACCTCCTATCAGGCCTTTCGTCGATGGCACCAATATCTCCGCCACGTGTCCTCTAAGATGGACGGTCCCGATCCTCGAGGATTGGTGATTTCGACCTCTCATTTCCTTCACCTCGAAACTCCGATTTCGATGTCCAATATGCCGACGGCAATTTGATCTTCACACCTATCCCCGCCGGGATGGATGGTCCCTATTCCTCCATAATCCTTCCACCCAATCCCCGAAATTCCGTGATAGAGCTGTGATCAACTGTCCTGGTGTGATCTTGTATTGACGGTTGTGATTGAATCGCAATATTATGCTTTCACTTCCATTTGGGTTTTCATTGATGAGTGATTTTGACCTTTCAAAGTCCCCAACCCCGATACTCACCGACGCCACATCGTGTTTTGACACATGTTAAACACTACCATGTGTCACTGATTTGTGCCTTTACCGTGTCTCACGAATCGTTGGAATCTTCCCGCCACCTATCACACCGGTTGTGCCATGTGTCATTACCCGGTTGGGCGCCATCTCGTCGGGCCGATTTCATATATCGCGAAATCAAGATTTTCGTTGCATTGTTTCTTTGCATGTTGAAACCCCGATCCTCGAAACTCCGGCGAAGTCTCCATCTACAAGTGGATGGTCCCATTCTTCTTGTTCTATGTCATGTTATCACTCTAACGATATCGCGATTTCGCTGTGGTTTTCGTTGTCACGTTCACACGGTGACTCGTGAAACTCCGATTCTCGATTCTTTGATGGATTATCTCCCTCGCGATCCTTGCGACCGACTACCGTCGGTATCGCCTAACCGACAAATACAGCATCACTTCTTCTACACGCTTCAACTCCCGCTTAACATCTCGGGCAGCCTTTCTCTCGATCCAACAACACGGATTCGAGGAGATCCAACGGGCCTTCTATGGATCCATCTCAAGGCAGCCTTTCTTGCGCTTATAAGAATGTTATTCCTAAGTTATTCCTCTAATCCTTAAAGGACTCGATGTCTCTTCACCGCTGTACCACAAGATTACTACCGTACTTTGCCATCAATGACAAGTCTATGTTGCCTCAGAAAAATATTCCAACAATTTCCCTTGTCATTGATGGCAATACTTTCCTCGGCAATACAATACTCTTCCTCCTTGTCTTTTTCCTCCCCTTGACATCAATGGCAAAGAGGATAGTGCCATGCTCACCTCGAAACCATGTTGTATCTGTTGAATAACTCTTTATGCTCCCCCCTTAGAGTGTACAAGCCGATTAGCACCTTACAACCAATTTAGATTTCTGTACTTAATTAGTCCTGATCCTCTGCATGACAGAGACTACTCCCATTTTTTTGTCGAAGATATTCAACGCCTCGGTAGAGGCTTGTAAAGATATCAGCCAATTTGTTCTTTGGAGGGAACATAATCCAATTTCACCTTTGCTCAAGCACCGCTCTCAGAAGAAATGATATTTGATGGAATGTGCTTGGTCTTGGAGTGCATACCGTGATCTCTCGAGATACTTTGATGGCACTTGTATTGTCAAACATAATAGAGATAAGAGATGAACATTTTATTTGAAAGTCTTGAAGGGTTTGCATCATCCAAAGAAGTTGAGGCAACAAGATGCTCCACCACATATTCACTACTGTAGATAATGAAATGGAACTTTGTTTCTTGCCGAACCAAGATACTAACCGGGGCCCCATGTAGAATGCACCACCACTAGTGCTCTTCATGCATACACTTCCACCTCCACCGCATCAAGCAGTATGCATGAAGAGTAAGATCAACATTCCTTTGATACCATAGTCCAAAATCTTGAGTTCCTTGTAGATATTTGAATATTCTTTCACCGCCTGAAGGTGAGACTATCTTGGATTGGCTTGAAATCGCCCTACAAACCTAACCGCATGCATAATGTCCGGTCTTGTCCCTGTAAGTACAATAGACTCTATCATAGATTCAGACATGGTCGATTCACCGGTGGAGAATCATCATTAGCAATCAGATTACACCCAGCTATCATTGAAATTACAGTTTGTAATCTTCCACATATACCTTGAGGACGGTTTCGTGTATTTTTTGTGATAGGAAAATGCCATCTGCTGCTTGTTGCACTTGTAATCCTAGAAAGAATGTTAGTTCCCCAAGTAAAGACATTATTTCAAATTTCACAGATATCCAAGCAAATTCTCAATTCATGGATTCTTCATTACTCCAAAAATGATATTTATCAATATATACAACTACAATTAGTAGTTTATCATTTTCTGCTTGTGTATAAAGCATACCAGCAGATCCTTTGAGAATCCTTGTTGATGGAGATATTGTCAAGACGAGAGTACCATGCCCTTGGGACAATGAGACCATAGAGCCTTTTAAGTCTACCAACAATCTTTTCATCATTTCCAAGGATGAATCCTTCTAGTTATTCTATATAAACTTCTTCTTCTAGGTCACCATTGAGAAAAAAAAGCATATTTGGTCTGATCCATTTGATGAACTTTGATGTGTTGTTCTAAGGCAAGAAACATTCTATGGCTTCAAGTCTAGCTACAAGAACAAAGGTTTCTTCAAAGTCTAGTCCTTCACAGCACTTTGCACACCGGGCCTAGCTTTTATTTCTTATAACCCTATTCTCACAAATTGTTCTTGAATATCCATTTAGTTCCAATGACATTTTGTCATGGGGTCTCGTACCAATTCCCAAGTGTGATTCTTTTTCATTTGATGTTTTTCATTCATGGCTTGAATCCAACATTCATCTTTTCTGGCTTGATTGACATTGTGAGGTTCAAGAGTAGACAGGAATGTCAGATGGCTAGAAGATCCCAAGTAAGAGTCCTTCTTGTTTGTACTCTTGATCCCTTTTCTCCCAAAAATTTGAGAGATTCTCGATGATTCTTTTGAACATATCTCGATGGAGCCTTTCCAGATAAATACTCTTTGGATGCTTCATTGGATTCATTTTCTATATCATTCCTATTTGATGTCGAATGATGTATGTCATTATCTTCCCCAACACTTGTTTCATTTTTCTTCTTCCCCACAATTGTTTGTTTTTCTTTCTTCCTGAGTTGCAGACCTATTAATAACAACATCAATACATTCAACAATCTCAAGCCTTTATTGTAACATTTTATATGTTTTTATCTAGAGGAATAAACTAAGAAATATTCCTTCATCTACTCTTGGTTCAAATTTGCCAAGTTTTTCATCATTATTCTTGATAAAGCATTTGCTTCCAAAGACTCTGCAAATGTTTTGTATGCTGGGAGGTTTTCCATACCTTAGTTCAAAAGGAGTTTTATCATTGTTTACACAAACATGTGCTTTATTAAGAATATTTGTTGCTGTATGTGCTGCTTTCTCCCAAAATGTATCAAACTCCGAATCATCAAGCATAGCTCTAGCCATTTGTTGAATTGTTCTATTCATTCTTTCAAGAACTCCATTTTTGTTGAGGTGTCTTGGTTGTTGAGAATTGTCTTTTTGTTCCATGGGTTTCACATAAGATATTAAATTATTTTGAGGTGAACTCGCCACCATTTTCTGATATAAGACATTTTATTTTTTAGATCTAATTCATTCTGGGTAGCACTTGAAGATCCGAATTTCTCAAATTCTTCATCTTTGTGTTTAAGCAGCCCAATCCAACACATTCTAGAGAAATCATCAATGAATAATATATATTCTTTCACCATGGTGACTTTTTCCCTCATAGGTCCAAGATATGTCAGTATGAATGAGTTCAAGAGGCTTACTTGATGATCCTTCTTTGGCTTTAAACCGCACTCTGGTTTGCTTTCCGTACGGAATTGGCACAATTTGCATATGATATTATTAGGTAGAGTAATGCTGGAAAAAATCACGAACAACTTTAAATCAGCTTAATTTGTTGATTTGAGAGAAGCTCAGATGCCCCAAACTTCTATGCCACAGCCAATTTTATGAAGATTTACTCAAGTAACATTGTTCTTGTCAAGTATTTAATATATATAGGTTGTTAGAGTTCTTTTCCTCTTATAATAGCTTTGTTTGTATCAAGGTCACGCATTCACACATTCTTTTGAACTAAAAGACAACTTCTGGGCCTCCTTGATCACATTTGACTCACGCTTAACAAGTTATGCTTTAATCCATCCATACATGACTTCATTAGCTTTCACATTTTCTTTTAGAAGAGCATACCCTTTTCCCCTTTAATAACCGCTAGAGTATCATTTCCAAATGTAACCTTTTCTTTTCTAGAGTACTATATGCAAGAAGTTTGTCTTTGCTCTCACCTGCCATGTGTCTTGAGCATCCACTATCAATGTAACATTATTTTCTTCATCTTCTAAATAAAAGCTTATACCCACAATTTTCAACCTCAGAAGTTCTTTTCTTTTTCCATACTTTGGAGCTTGAGGAACATGTCTTTTCAACACTTCTTGCTTCTCAGATTGTGATTCTTCATGGCCAAAGTTATTGCATTAAGCACATTCAACTTCATCCTGTATGAGGAGATAAGTTGTTATAAGTATTCTTCTGTTTTCAACTCAATCCTTTTCTTCTTTGATTCTCTTGTCATGATAGTTTTATATGCAAGACATTGAGTAGCTTTATGACCAAAGTTGTGACATGTGAAGCATTGTCCCTTTTGAAGAAGAAATTTTTTACATCATAGAATCTTCTATATGAATTGACTTCATTTGTTGATTGGAGTTTCTTGAAAGGCATTCCCTACTAGGTTTTGAATTGAGATGTTCATGTCTTACATGTGAAGATTCTTTATTCCCTTGCTGAAAGTGGTAACATCTCGTAAACTAGTCAGAATCGCTTTTTAGATAATTTGGTGTTGAAGAATGAGAATATTCTCTAGTATATCCAAGGCCTGCCTTTATGAGAGGAGAACGCTGTACCTGATAATTTCATCTAAGGTTTCAAATCCTTTAGCAAATATAAGATCCAGAGTCTTTACTTTCACAAGTTCTTTCTTAGATCCTTTAATACTCACATTCTAATTTCATTATGTTTCTCTCCTTTCTTCAAGCTGATTTTTCAGAGTTTATATAGTGATTTTATTCTCTTCTAAACAAATTTTGAGTTTATTGCTTTCATCAAGAAAGTCACTATCTTCTAGAGCATCCTCAAAATAATCCTTTTCTGAACCTTTTCAAGTGTTAAGGAGTAGTCTAAGGTCTTGTTCATGGTTCTTCCCAAACGGTCGTATCAACCTATCAAATTACCTCATGAGTATAGAAACTCGCTTAGACCTTAAAATGATTTTTATTCCTTCTTGCTGCTTCTTTCCCCTTTTTTGTGTGTTTCTTTATAAGCGACAATTTAGCGCATAATGACCAACTCTTCCACAATCAAACATTTGAAAGGAAGCTTACCCACATCGCCCCGTCCCTCGATTTGAAGTTTCCTTCGTAAGTTTATCTCATCTTCTTCTGAGATATACCCTTATCCTTCTGTTGTTTGTACATCCATTCCTTTGTAGAAGTTCTGTAAGAGTGCATCTTTGACTTCAGATGGTCTTCCTCTTCTCATTTCATAAGCAAGAGTATGCCATGTAATTGCAACACAGTAAGATTTTGAAGATCCCGCTTTTCTTCAAGAGATGATACTATTGACTCAAATTTTGCAGTTAGATCTCAAATCTTTTTTCAACCACAGATTCCAAGCCATTGTTTCTCCTAGATTTCATGATTCACAATCCTCATCAAGACGTAAAAGCCAGGGTACAAACTCTCATTATTCATTTTAAGATTCCTCATATTGAATTCGAGGGTTTGTAGTTTAGCACTTTTACCTTTGTATCACCTTCATAACTCGAATGATTTTGAACCCATATGTCCTTTGTCGTGTTCAACTGCATGACTTTGACAAATTTCGACCCGCTTAGGCTTCCTAACATAGCATTGACTACTTTTCCATTTGTTTCGTAGGTTTTTCTTTCTGTTGGATCTGTTGGTACCGCAGATGGATATTGATATCCTCCTTCAACAATAGCCCAAGACCGCCCTTAGACTGAAGGTAAGATCTCATCCTTGTTTTCCAAGAAGATTAAATTGTTTCCATTGAAGAGTGAGGCCTAATAGATGCCATTCCATATTGATTGCTCATTTGACGATCTCTTTCAGTCGCTAAGCCTTTCGTAAGGAACCGCTCTAATACCAATTGTTGAGAGAAATAATCAGAGGGGGTCAATCGCATTTGAGCCATCAATAGATTTTTTAACTTTCTTTCAATCGAAAAATCTTAATTCACTTTAGAGAGACTGGCCATTGTATATTCTTATGAAAACAAAAGAATGCATCCGCGAGATCTTATTATACTTTCATTCATCGATGTATTTTAAACAAGAATTCAACAAAAATAAACCAATGGCTGCATGAATAGGACACATGAACACCCGGATTTAAGGTGGAAACCCAAATCGAGAAACCAACACCGCTGCTAATCTCTGCCTTCAATGATTATTATTAAGAAAACATTCTACAACAATGTAATAGTGAGGACTCATACTAGTACGCAGGCTTCTACCGCGGCTACAACCTTTCGCTAATTTTCCGAAGGGAGCTTCAACCCCCTGAAGATAGCAGTAGTTTCTACTGTTAGGTTGCTTCTAACTGCTGAAGGGTTTAACCCTCATACTCACTACTGACCACGTTTCATTAATTTTCACACTGGATCAGGCAGTTTCATCTAGTGGTTATGACAGTAACAGAAATTATCTCAAGAATAAACACAGATCTACAGACTGTCAGGCAGATACCAGAGGACACATATTAAACAACTCAATAAACCTGGAGATGATGCCTCTGATCTGCTGCTCTGCTTCACCTTCTTCTGCTGTGCCTTCTCAGCTTTTCTCTGCTTCGCAGGTTCTCCTCTGCCACTGTCGCACTTGCAGAGCTCTATCCCTCTCTGTTCAACCGCGCAAAGTTCAGTCTCTCTCATTTTCTTTTATACACGCCTCCCCGACGGTTCACTTCGCCTTCCCTCTGCCGAAACAAGAACACCTGTCCTGGCAACTGAAATGCTAACCGATTCGTCATCACGAGTCCGTTTCTCTTAACGGATTCATAACTGAATCGTTAATTTGTGAGGAAGGACAACAACCCTCCGATCAATACTTGATCCAACAGTTCAGATCCCATCGGGATTTTACTCCGGTTCAGATCCCATCGGGATTTTACTCATCGCGATTTCGGCATTCACAGTGTCGAGATGCACATGTACTCGGAACCTCCGATTCTCTGATCCCCGATGTGCTCCTTTCCCGAGCTTTAGCCCCTTCTGGCTACCACGTGACCACCATACCTCTCGTCGGGGTTTCGGGGTTTCGCACTTCCTGATGTCAAGAGTTTCTCACCTCTCCAATCCCCGATTACCGATGTGTTTCATCCCCCCTGGCTGACACTGGTTCACGTGACCGTTAGCTGTAACCGCATCCTTATCTCTGACAGCTGGCATCCACTAATCCTCTGTCCTCCTTCGCTGTTGTGCTGACAGCTGTACCCCACTCATCAGGATTTCGCGGATCGCGATTTCGAAGTGCACAAAACCTTTGTGCCCGAGATCTCCGATATCCCGATTTCCTATTAGCCAATGAACGACCCCCTGTCGGGCCTTTCGTCGATGGCACCAATCTCCTGCCACGTGTCCTCTAAGATGGACGGTCCCGATCCCTTCGGGATTTCGAGACTTTCGATCTCTCGTTTCCTTCGACCTCAAAAAATCCGATTTCCCGATGTCCAATATGCCGACGGTGCCTTGATCTTCGACACCTGTCCCTGCTGATGGATGGTCCCTATTCCTCCATACTCCTTCCACCCGATCCCCGAAATTCTGTACAGAGTTGTGATCAACGGTCCTGGTGTGATCTTGCATTGACGGTTGTGATTGAATCGCAATATCGCGTTTCGCGATTTCGGGGTTTTCATTGACAAGTGATTTTGACCTTTCAAAGTCCCGAACCCCGATACTCTGCTGACGTCACACGTGTTTTGACACGTGTTAAACACTGCCACGTCTCACTCTGATTCGTGACTTACCTGTGCCTAAACTGTTGAATCTTCCTGCCACCTGTCATTACCTGGTTGTGCCACGTGTCATTACCTGGTTGCGCCATCTGTCAGTCGGGATTTTGCATATCGCGAAATCGGGATTTTCGTTGCATTGTTTTCTTTGCATGTTGAAACCCCAATCCCCGAAACTCCGATGAAGTCTCCTGTCTACAAGTGGATGGTCCCGATCTCTTCTTGTTTTAATGGCTGCGATTTCATCATGAAATCGCATATCGCGATTTCGGGGTTTTCGTTGTCATTGTTCACGAGACTCGTGAAACTCCGATTCCCGATTCTCCGATGGCTTATCTCCCTCACATCTTTTGCAAATCTGACGGTTGTCGGGTATCTGCTTCCAATCTGATAGCGCAAATCACTTCTTCTAGACGCCAACTCCTGCGCTTAACATCTGCGCAGCTTCTCCCGATCCAACAACTGTCGAGATTTTCGAGTGAGATCCAACGGCTCTTGGTGATCCATCTGTGCAGCTTCTTGTGCTTATAAGAATGCTATTCCTCTTGAGCTTATCTTCCTCGAATCCTTAAAGGATTCTGATGTCTTCTTCACTATTGTACTTAAGCCAGCATTACTACTGTACTTGCCATCAATGACAAGTCTATGCTGCCTGTAAAAATAGTTCCAACATTGTCATCATTAGTTGTTAGCATAATGGTCTCAGATCCTCCATTTTATGTTCTTTCATCTCAAAGCTTACGATCCCTTGGGTTGATGATTTAATGTTCATAATTTATACTTATAAATATCCCCACATGTACTAGAGAGTTTTGTGTAAAGTTTATCGGTTACACTGGATAAGTTTGTAGTAACAACTCTAGTTATATCGAGGGTTATATTGTTAAGTCTTCTAGTGCAGATCAATGAAGATCACACAAAGTCCTCCGATGAAGACCAGAGAGGTTTATATAAATTCCTCTAGTGAATACTAGAGGTGATCTTGGAAATGCTTCTGGTAACTACCGACAAAGATAATGCAAATCCTTCCAGTGGGGACCAGATTGGATCTGATAGTGTTTCGAAGAACATCAACAATGATCATGCTAAGTTTTCCAGAGAACATTGTCGATGATTTTGTAAATCCCTCCAGTGAATACCAGAGGTGAAAATGTTAAGTGTTCTCATGAATACCGACATTGGTTATATTAAATCCTCCGACGAAGACCAAAGGTGAAATTGCCAAGTCCTCTGGTGAGACTGAAGGGGATCACATAATGTTCTTTGGATAAATCATAGGAGTTTATGTTAAGTCCTCCAGATACACCGGAGGTGATCATATTAAGCTTGTTGGTTTCATGAATCTATGAACCAAAATATGGCTAAGTATTGAAGGATACATTGGTCGAGTTTAAGGCTTGAGCGTCGAAGTCTCGGGCGACTTGGTGATAAAGATTAAAAAAGGAAATAGCTAGGGCTTGGTGGAATTCAAGTCAGGGTGATGAATCTTGACCAATCTATGGATTTTAAACCAAAGGTACCGGGGTGAACTCAACAAGTGAATGGATTTGGGAGAATCACCTTCCTTGCACATAAAATACCGGGGGGGGTTGACCTAAGTAGACTCGACCATGTGTTGTTCGTGGTATGCGAAAAATGATAGGAAACGTTGAGGAGTATACAACCATGGTGTCATTTGGTGGAAGCGATGGATAGGGGTGATTTAGAGTTAGATCATGTCATGGGTTTGAAGGTAGGTCTTGGATTTGATGATAGTGATGGAGGTGGTTATAATCTAGGGAATTGCAAGGGGATATGGAAATAAATAAAATCGATAAAGGGCACACTTGAGGATACACGAGATCAAAGTTCTCATGCGGTAGGGTGATACCCTAACCCTAATCCTTGTAATGTGTAAAAATGTTGAGAAATTATAGGGCTTACCTGGATAGTACACCATGTGGAAAATACATACTTTCGCGAGTGAGAAGCCCAAAAGGTTGGGTCCTCATCCTTCAGTATTTTGTCTCTTGCACTTGAAAGAATGATGATCAAATAGTTAGGGGAAGCGCTTGTAACATCCCCAACCACCCACAGATTAGGGTATGTTACCTGCAAGCCCACCCTTGGAATTCGTTCTCTTACCGATACCTTTTTAAATTATAAGGATGCATAAGATAAAATATTTAACGACATGCACAACAATATCTAGCAAGCATGCATATTCTAAAGATTCAATTAAACGATAATTAAAATACACAGCGGAATACATTCAAACATAGATAACAATATCATAACAGAGAGCACTTATCTTTATGAAAGATGACACCAACTAGCTGTAGACCAAGGACGTTCCACCCAACCGTAGACATCACTGATCCAAATCTCAACAATAGTGTCACCCCTTAGCCAGGGCTATGAATCCAAAAGGACGGTTCCAGAGTGTACTTGGGTTCCCAAAATAGTTAGCTTTCAAGCTCTCACAGTTTTCCTAGCACCCACAATAATCCAAGTACCCATCTCTCTTCTACCCATCCTGTACCACCCTAAGAGAATGGACCTCCACCCTTCTCTACCACGTAGTCCCTTAGGCAATCCTTCTCCTTTTTCCAGGGCCTCCAGCACAGTTGGTCCAGAATCTCAATGCCGGAACTCTCAGGACTCACAATTGTGAGAAAACCAGGGTACATGCCAACACATCTCATACATGCAGGCCCTAGTTCATGGCTGGATTGCACTAGTGACCATTACAACCAACTATCTCATGGCTAATCTTCAACAAATCCATTCCTCTTTTTCAGCCAATTTGTGGGTGAGGAGGAATCAATGAATGAGTGAGTGAGTGCAAGAATGGACGTGAGTGCATGAAATTGCGTGAGGGGAAAGAATGGTACGAATGCAGAAAATGAATGAACATACAGAAAAATCAGTGAACAAGCCATCAATCGAAACCCCCCCATCAGACTAGAGGTGGGTCTAAGTAACCTCATGGGGAAATCAAGACCCTCCTGGCCTTCCCCAAGAATCCCACGTAACAGATCCCCTCCCTTATATCAAAAAGGATAATTAAAAATTAGGAATAAACACTTAGCCCCTCAATCCCCCTCTCTTTTGGAATCATAGCCCCCTATAACCTAGTCCTTGTCCATCTAGCAACCAGCGATGTGTTTACTATTAATAATGATCAAAACATTACATTTATTGGGAATATTTCCCCTTTAATAATCGTTTGGGCACTCAGGCCTCTCATCATTGTAACAATACATTATTTAAAATGGGGGTTCAAAACCTGAGGTGTTACATCCCCTCCCCCTTATTTTGGCACTATCCTCAGTGCATATACAAAATAGAGATCAAAATCTCAAACTTATTCAAAAATCTGCAAGCACTCTGCCCACATGGCATCTTCATGCTCAGAGGTAGCATCTTCAGGATCATAGTAGGTCCACTGAACTTTTACCAGTTCTATAAATCGATTCAGAGCATTTTTACTTTTTTGTCCAATACCCGCACCAGCTGAACCTGAAAGTCTCCTTCCATCTCTACATGAATTAGATGTCAATCAATAACATGTTTAGGGTCATGTACATACTTATTTATTAAATATACATGAAATACATTATGCACATTCATGGAAGCGGGCAATGCAAACATGTATGCAACTGGCCTTATTATGTCCAATATTTCAAATGGGCCACAGAATCTGGCTACCAGCTTTGTACAACTACCCAATTTCAAAGAGATTTTCTTGGGCTTCACTTTCAAAAGTACATGCTCCCCTACTTTAAATTCTCTAGATGTCCTATTCTTGTCTGCATAAACTTTTTGTCTATCCTGAGCTGCCTTTAAATTCAGCTTGATCTTGACCACCTGGTCTTCCATGTCCTTGAGCAACTCTGGCCCAAGTACCACTCTATCTGCTGGGTTTTCCCAGCTTACTGGAGTATCACATTTCCTACCATACAAGGCTTCAAATGGGCTCATTCTCAATGAAGCTTGATACCCATTGTTATATGAAAACTCAACCAAGTGTAAGTACTCTTCCCACTTAGATGGCTTATCCATCACATACATTCTCCGCATGTCTTCAATTATTCAATTGACTCTCTCTGCTTTCCCATCTGTCTGGGGATGATATGATGTGCTAAAGTTTAGATTTGTGCCAAATCATTTAAACAATCCTCTCCATAAATTGGAGGTAAACTTTGTATCTCTATCCGAGACGATTGTCCTAGGTATCCCATGCGACCTAGCAATTTCCTTCATGAAAATTTCTGCAATATTAGTCATTGTATGCATTGTCTTCACAGGAAAAAAATGAGCAGCCTTTGTTAATTTTTCAACTACCACCATGATTGAATCATGTTGCTTATTCGTTTTGGGTAATCCTGTGATGAAATCCATGGTGATCACTTCCCATTTCTTCTCTGGGATTGGTAATGGCTACAACAAACCCCCTGGGTTCCTATTCTCATCCTTCACCTTCTGACATTCCATACATCGAGCGATGTAATCAGCAACATGCTTCTTCATTCCCATCCAAAAGAAATGGCTTCTTACTACTGTAATGGTTTTCTAGTAACCAGGATGTCCAGCATAAGAAACATCAAGTATTTCCTTCAGTACCAAATTCCTCAGTTCCTTGGAACTAGGAGCATAGATTCTATTTTTATGCATGAGTAATCTGTCTTCCTTTATCTCATACTCCTTTATTTTTTTTTGTACATTTTCCAGCTGTAAGTTTTCCTTTACCTGTAGGTAATGCTGATCTGTAACAAGACCGTCTAAAATTCTGCTTTTCAAGTTGGACTGATGCATATTGACAACAATAGCATGCATGAGGTGCACTCTTCTACTAAGCGCATCGACAACTTTATTCTTCTTTCCCTTGATATGCTTGATATCGAAGTCATATTCACTTAAAAATTCCAGCCATCTTGTTTTCCTGGCATTCTAGGTCGGTTGTTCAAAAAGATACTTCAGGCCAATGTGGTTTGTTCTTAATTCGAATTTCTTCCCCATGATATAATGCCTCCACATCCTCAAGGCATGAACAATGGCAGCAAGTTCCAAGTCGTGGGTGGCATAGTTCCTCTCATTTTCCTTAATATTTCTGGACTCATATCCAATGACATGTCCATTTTGGGTGAGGATTCCCCCAAGTAATTCCTTACATGCATTTGTACATACCACAAAAATTTCATTTGGGTCAACAATCTTTAACACAGGCACACTAGTAAGTAATTCCTTCAACAGATTATAATTCTTTTCACACTTGAGTGTCCATTCAAATTTAGTTCCCTTCTTTTGCAAAGAAGTGATGGGATGAGCAATCTTAGAGAACCTTACTATGAACCTTCTATAGTAGCCAGCTAATCCCATAAAAGATCTAACGTATGACACATTTCTGGGTGTTGGGCATCCTCTATTGGCTTCGATCTTCTTTGTATCTACTGTTATGCCCTGCTCTGAAATAATGTGTCCCAAGTAATGGATCTTCTTTTGATAAAAAAAACACTTACTCAACTTGGCATACAACTGATGTTCTATTAGTACTTGCAATACCAGTCTTAAGTGATGTTCATGCTCCTCTTTAGACTTAGAATAGATAAGTATGTCATCCATGAATACTATGACGAACTTGTCCAAATAATTTCTGAATATGACATTCATTAAGCACATGAAGACAAATGGTGCATTGGTCAGTCCAAATGGCACCACTACAAATTCATAATGCCCATACCTGGTCCTAAAAGTTGCCTTATGAATTTCTTCTTCCTTGATTCTTACTTGATGGTATCCTGCCCTCAGTTCAATCTTTGAAAATATCCTTGATCCTCTTAGCTAATCAAAGAGGTCATCAATTTGGGGTAGAGGATACTTGTTCTTTATAGTGTACTTGTTCAACTGTCGGAAGTCAATACACAGCCTCAAGGTTCCATCCTTCTTTTTGACAAAAATTATTGGTGCTCCCCAAGGTGAAACACTTGGACATATGTACCCTTTCTTCAACAATTCCTCCAATTGCATTTGTAATTCTTTTAACTCTGGTGTGCTGATTCTGTAAGGTGTTTTTGACATCGGGGCATCTCCTGGCACTAAATCAATTGAGAAATATATCTCCCTTCTTGGTGGCAATATGGGTATTTCTTGGAATAAATCTTCAAATTCCTATAGCACCGAGAAATATTCAAGGCTTGGCCCCTTTGTGTTATCTAGATCTTCCACATGAGTTGCATACAATTGACATCCTTTTCTAAAACATCTTTTCCGCTATAAGGCTGAAATCTCCCTTATAGAGATGGGTCTTGGATCTCCTTTCACAGTGCTCTGCTTTCCATTTCCATCAAGACATGTAAATGTCTTGTTATGACAATCTAGGACAACATAATTCTTTTCCAACCAATTCATTCCAATCAGAATATCATAAGATCCCAATGGTATGATATTTAGATTCATACTAGTATTCACACCATTAAGACTTATGGAACAATTTCTAACCATATCATGGATTCTTCTTTTGGTTCTAGTGGCTAACTGAACCAAACTTGATTTTCCAAGTTTACTTTTCTCCAAATGTAATCTATCCACTATCTTAGGATCAATGTAACAATGACTTGCTCCTGAATCAATCAAAATAGCAACATGCTAATTTATGATCTTACCTTCCACCTCGATCATACTGGACTGGTACTCTACCTATCGATCATTTAAAGCTGCATAGATTCTTCCCATATCTTTGACTGTTGTAGCCTCTTGGATGTTGTGCATAGTCTTCCCTCTGTCCTTTCTGTGTGGGCAATCCTTGTACAAGTGATCTTACTTGCATCCCCAAAATTGGATTGGTGGTCTTCCCCTTTTTCCCAAGGAATCTTCTTTCTTGGATTCCCCCTTAGCATATTGATCCTGACGACTTCTATTAGGATCATTCCTTGAAAGGAGGTTTGAATCCTTTTCTCCTCTGATAAGAATTATCATTCTTCTTGTCCTTCCAAGATTTTGTAGGGATTCTCTTCCCTGGACTTGCTCATACAAGTATTTAGCCTTCCTGACGGCCTCAATCAAGGTCTTGGGTTCATCATACTTGATATTTTCCTTATAAAAGGATAGCAATCCACTTAGAAATATCGGTATCTTCACTTCTCATAACCAATGAACCTGACATACTTTAACAATCCCAACAACTTCTTCTCGTACTCTATCATAGTCATGCTTCCCAACCTGAGTTCAAAGAACTCGTGCATTTTCTTGTCATAGAAATGCTCTGAGAGGTACTCCTTCTAGAAGTACTTCTTGAACTTGTTCCAAGTGATCCTACTTTCATTAACATGTTCCAATTTCTTCAGTTGATCCCACTACATTGCATCTTTCCCATGTAAATGGTAGGCGGCAATCCTAGCTTCCAAGTTTGATGAATAGTTATGCAACTGAAAATATCTCCTGAGCCCAAGCAACCATGCTTCGACATCATCTTCCCTTTCTCTTTCACCATCGAAGGAAGGTGGCTTGAGCTTCCTCAGCTCTCCTTGCAAACAATATACCTCTTTTTTCCTTCTCTAGTGTCTGACAGGAGACATCTCTGGACTGCTTACGGGATCATCCGATGCATAAAACTTTCTTTCTGAGTAGGGAGGTGAGCGGTGCCCATGAGCTCTGCTAGCACTTCTGGAATAACTAGCTCTTCCACGATCATCTCTTCTTTCATGATACATGCCTTCTTCCTCTTGCCTGGAGTTTGATCCCTTCTTCATTTTCCTATGCAACTAATTTAATCTCTGCAACACTCGAGCATTTATCTAAATTTTCTCTCTTATCAGTCTCTCGTTGTATTCTTTGTAGCTCTGCACTTCCATCTTCAGGATTCTTATCGTTTCTATTAACGTTTCCTTCTCTTCTTTTCCCTTGTGTCCATTGGAATCTGTCTTTGCATTGCCAACTCTAGTATTCTGGCCTTCGACCTCCTTATCATGTCTGGAGGCTCCCTCGTCTTCTTCCATTTCCTCAATACACATCCTGATCTGATGTGCTTAAGCCTCTTAATTCTGCAAAATGTGCAAGCGACCATTTTGTTAGAATTACGCATATGATAAACAAAATTTCCAAACCATGCTATAGGTCTCTTTATTTTTTTTTGTTCATGGATATTATATCCCCATTCTCCAAAAGTAACAGTGTATTGTTATCCCTGGCTGACACAGAATTTCATCCTATGCAGGCGCTTCCTTCAAACCACCTTCCCAGGTGAACACGATTGGAAACCGCAGCTAAATCCTTCCTTAGAACCATTTTTTTGTCTCGAAGACAACTAATTTGGCCCTTAGCCCTCCTTCCCTCAACTCTCAATCGGCATATGACCACGGTCGTGACCCTGCACTTAGCAGAAAAAGTGATTGTCCAAAGCTCCGGGACTTTGGAACTTCCAGCCAGGACCAGATCAACGGTCCTCGTCCTCTTTCACGATCAACGATCAAGATTTGCTTTGGGAGTCCACACTTTGGGAGTCTCAAATTTCCTTGCTTTCCTCCTCCTGGAATGCTTTTTACCCAAATTTCATGATCTGTCGATGTGTGTCCTCCCACAGATCAGTGGTTGTGAATTGCTTCAGCTCTTTGGGCTTCGAAAGTTTCAAACTTTCCTCCTACACTTTCTCCCGAAGTGTTGTCGATCTGCTAACACCTGTCCTACTCAATCAATGACCTTACTTCTATTTTGGTTGTTCAACCTTTCAAATCACATCAACGGTCCTGTGGCCCCCTTCTCGATCAACGGTTGAGATCTCCTTCGAGTCTTCGGACTTCTAAGATCTCAAATCTCAAACTTCATCCTTTTTCCCAATGGCTTTTATCCGAAGGCTATAATCCACTGACGTGTGTCCTCCTCGGATCAATGGCTATGATCCCTTTGCGTCTCCGGACTTAGGAATTCTCAGATCTCAAACTTTTCACTTCCCTCGAAGTATGTGAAATCTTGTCACGTGTCTACTTGATCTGACGATCGAGGATTACTTCGGGTCTTTATCCGGAGTTCTTAAATTTTTGCCACGTCTCCCTTGAATCTGGAAGCTAAGAATTACTTCGGGTGATCTGACGCTTGATATTCACTTCAGATGATATGACGACCCAAATCTTCTTTGGCTGATCAGACAATTGAGATTTACTTCGGAACTCTAGCCTTCAGAGGTCTCAACTTTCCCCGCTTGCTTCCTCCCAGAACGCTTTTAGCCAAAGTTCACGATCTGTTTCCATGTGGTGAAATACTAGAAGAGGACACATGGCCCAATCGGGTGGGTGACAGGTGTCACGTTCTAACTGACATTTCAATACCCCATATGCTAAAAACTTACTAACACGTTGCACAAATACCATGTGTCCACGTCATCCCAGGTGATGTCTGCAAGCCACGTCACTTCAGAAATTCCAGGGCCCACATCACCTCTAGGTGATGTCATCGTGCCCCATCACTTCGACTCTTCAGGCTTCAGGACTTCGGGAGTTTTTCATACTAGCACACTTCCAATTCTCGCGAACTCTGATTTCCCGAACCGACCGAATTGCTGCCATGTGTCTCCCTTATCGGATGGCTAAGATTCACTTCGGGTCTCCGGACTTCGAAAACCTCAAACCTCAACGCTTTTTTTTGAATTTTTTTTTATCCAAAGCTCACGATCTTCTGACGCGTGTCCCCCGTGGATCGACGGCTACAATTTCTTCTGGATTCCAGACTTCAGAAATATCAAACTTCAAAACTTATCTGGCCCCACTGGATTTTATCCAAAGCCCTGGATCTGGTGATGCATGGCTCTTAGTAGATCAATGGTTGATATCCTTTCGGGTCTTCGGGTTTCAGAAGTCTCAAAATTCAAGCCTCCTCCTCACTCATTTTTCCATTCAACATTTTATCTAGAGAACATGATCCATTGACACATGTCCTCCTACAGATCGACGGTTCCCAGCTACTTTGGCTATATGGAGTTTCTATGTTCGAGCACTACCATGTCACATCACTACATGCCTTTCAAATTGCGGGGGCACGCATCGACAGTTTGGAGTAACCCGCTTTTCACCCTGCAATTCTCATGATGTTGACACATAACCCCTCGGTGAAACCGTGGTTTGGTTTGTAGGACTACCTTGGGAAATTATCTCCCATGAAAATCGGTTCCCCGCAATGCCTCTTGTCTGTTGATCTCTCTCTCTAATGGGATCCGACAGTTGGGACCTTACCCCTTGCTTCCTTACATCGGACGACCCCTATTCACCTATCCTCTGATCCAACAATCCCAGATCTCTCGTGGTCCTACAGTTGTGATCGATCCTAAATTCGAAGGGGGACGGTCATGATCCCTCGAACTCCTTACAACGGATCTCTAATGATTCAACTCCCGTGTAGATTTTGCAATGCCATTCCTCCTGAGATTTTCGACTTCATGGTCAGAGTTTGATCTCGACCACGAGACTATGACCAATAGACTCAGCCCATACCGGCTCGGTGTTTCAACTAGAAGCTTTGATACTAATCTGTAACATCCCCAGCCACCCACAGACCGGGGTATGTTACCTACAAGCCCACGCTTGGACTTAGTTCTCTTACCGAGACCTTTTTAAATTATAAGGATGCATAAGATAAAATATTTAATGACATGCACATCAATATCCAGCAAGCATGCATATTCTAAAGATTCAATTAAATTATAATTAAAATACACAGCAGAATACATTCAAACACAGATAACAATATCATAACAGAGAGAACTTATCTTTATGAAAGATGACACCAACTGGTAGTAGACCAAGGACGTTCCACCCAACCGTAGACACCATTGCTCCAAATCTCAACAGCAGTGTCACCCCCGAGCCAGGGCTATGAATCCACAAGGACGGTTCCATAGTGTACTTGGGTTCCCAAACTAGTCATCTCTCAATCTCTTAGAGGTTTCCCAGCACCCACAACAATCCAAGTACCCATCTCTCTTCTACCCAGCCTATACCACCCCAAGAGAATGGACCTCCACTCTTCTCTGCCACACAGTCCCTCAGGCAGTCCTTCTCCTTTTTCTAGGGCCTCCAACACAGCTGGTCCAGAATATCAATGTTGGAACTCTCAGGACTCGTAGTTGTGAGAAAAACAACGTATAGGCCAACACATCTCAGACATGTAGGCTCCAGGTCATGGCTGGATTGCACTAGCGACCATTACAGCCAACTATCCCATGGCTAATCTTCAGCTGCTCCCTTCTGCTTTGTCAGCCAATTCACAGGTGGGGAGGAATCAATGAATGGGTGAGTGAGTGTAGGAATGGGCATGAGTGCATGAAAGTGTGTGAGGAGAAAGAATGGTACAAATGCAGAAAATGAATGAACGTATAGGAAAATCAGCAAACAAGCCATCAGTCGACCCCCCCCATCATATCAGAGGCAAGTTTAAGTAACTTTGTGGGGAAATCAAGAACCTCCTGGACTTCCCCAAGAAGCCCACGTAACCGATCCCCTCCCTTAGATAAAAAAGGATAATTAAAAATTAGGAATAAACAGTTAGCCCCTCAAGCCCCCTCTCTTGTGGAATCATAGCCCCCTATAACTCTAGTCCTTGTCCGTCTAGTAGCCAACGATGTGTTTATTATTAATAATGATCAAAACATTACATTTCTTGGGCATATTGCCCCTTTAATAATCATTTGGGCACTCAGGCCTCTCAGCATTATAACAATACATTATTAAAATGGGGGTTCAAACCCTGGGGTGTTACAGCACCCTTTTATAATTATGCATGCAATTAATGCGATCAGAGACAATGCAAAGAAGAGTTTTGGTGGTAGAAGGGGAGTTTATGGGAACTCATCCGGTTCGACTGGAGTTAATGTTGTGAAGGTCTCGAGTACTTACTGGAGTAAATGACAGGAATTACATTGGTTCATTCTTGTGTTTCAGAGGAGTTTCTAAGAAGTATTCCAGTCATACCAGAGGATATGATGAGAATACCTCCAGTTTTGATAAGAAGAGTTTCCATGAAGGGTGTCGATAAAGGAAGTCACACATCAGAGGATTTTATGATAACTCCTCCGGTCCAACCAATGGAGTTCATAAGAACTCCTTTGGTACGTACCAGAGGTGTAAATAGGAACTTCCCTGATGTGTTTTGGGAGACTTGAGAAGAGCTATTCCAATATCAAAGAATGATCCTTGAAATTTATCTAAGTGTTGGGATCAAACAATAAGAAAGATAAACCAATCAAGACTTGGAACATCAAGGAATTGAATGAGAGGGGCATGAGAAAAATCAAAGACCAAAAGTTGAAGAAATTTTCAAGTCAAGAACATCTTATGTAGTAAAAGGAAGGAAAGAAGATCCCTTTCCTTTGAAAGCAACCAACTTAAAGGAAAAACCTTACTCAAACCCATTTATGAAAAATAAATGTTGGTCATGCTACATGTAGTTAACAAATGGCACCCTTACCCAGTAGGAAGACACTTCAATGTAAAAAAATATCATGATGGTTTGAAGTAATTCTTGGAGCAACGATTATCTTCATAAGATCAACAAAAATGGGTTACAAAGATGTTAGGTTATTACTTTTAAATTATCTACAGAAAAGGAAAACATAATATTGTGGCAGATGCACTTTCAAGAAAAGAAGAAGAAATAGGGGGTTCACTATGTGTTATTTCTATTCCACGATCTGATTGGGTGGAAGAAGCAAGGATAGAATGGAAGCAATATCAAGAGGCATTCAAGATCGTTCAACAACTACAAGAGGACCCTAGTGCATTAGATAAATTTGTATGGAAGAATGCTTTGCTATGGTATCGTGATCGCCTATATTTATGTAAGAATTCCAAGCTCAGACAAAAGTTTCTTTCGGAAATGCACACTTCTCCTATAGGAGAACATCCAGGGTTCTTGAAAACTTACCATTGGGTAGAGAAAGGGCTATGCAGGACCTGGAGAAGGTTGGTATTATCCAGTTATACCTTACCTCCCCCCTTGATCGTGACCTTTGATCGACTTGACCTTCATCCTTTACCTTACTACAATGTGGGTTCTAGGAAGGTCTTAAAACTGATGTTAAAAAGTTTGTTTTTGAATGTGTCATCTTCCAATAGAATAAGGGAGACACAATCAAGATGTCAGGTCTCCTATAGCCATTATCTATACCAAATCAACATTGGGAGGAATTTTCAATGGATTTTATTACAATTTTACCCAAATATGAAGGAAATATTGTCATCGTGGTAGTAGTGGATCGACTAATAAGGTGTGCCTGTTTTTTTTCTCTTTCTCATCCTTTTAAAGAAAGTACAGTAGCTACAACATTTATAGAAATAGTTCTAAAGCTACATGGAATCCCCAAGATTATTGTAAGTGATGAAGATCCAATTTTCATTGGAAATTTTTGGACTGAATTATTTTCTTATTGGGTACTCAATCAGCTCATAGCTCATCTTACCATCCTCAATCCGATGGGAAAACTAAGATTGTGAAAAAACATCTAGAAGAATATCTTTGTTTCTTTTCATATGATAAAAAACCACAATTGATCAAGTGGTTTCCCTTGACAGAATGGTGGTACAATGCATCCATCCATACTTCATCAAGAACTTCCCCATTTCTAGCACTTTGTGGATATCATCCTCCATCCATCACATCACCCTTGAAAGGGACTAAAAATTTTCAAGCTACAATGGAGGGTCACATAGGGCAACAACAAGATATTTTCAAACTATTGAAGGACAACTTGGTTACGTCACAAAATATGATGAAACAACAAGCATATCAAAATCACAGTGAAAGGGAATTTGAAGTAGGGGATTGGTTATTTTTTAGGCTACAACCATATAAAAGGATGTCCCTCAAGCAACAAAAGAAGGACAATAAATTAGCACCCAAATATTATGACCTCTATAAGGTGTTGCAAAGTATTGGAAGTATGGCTTACAAATTGGAGTTTCCTCCATACTCAAGTGTACATCCAGTCTTCCATGTTTCTTGCTTAAAGAAGGTAATCGGTGACAAGATCTCAGTCCAAACTATTTTACCATTTATTAATGAATAAGGGAAAATCATACTAAAACCCAAAAAAATCCTTGAAATAAGGATTAAACAACTGCAAAATAGAGCAATTATTGAGTACCTCATCAAATGGAAGAACCTACCAATGGAAGAGACGACATGGGAAGATGAGTTATTCATGCAGAAACACCCATAGTTAGATAAGTGTTGCGGACAACACTTGTTTGAAGGGGAGGGGCATGTTAATCCCTAGACAAAGCCCCATGTTAAGTATAAAACCCATTATTAATCCTTTATATTGAATTATTACATTTCTAGTGTTATATTAGTAGGTAGACTAGAACCCTTCATTGTACTATTTGATTATAATTGTACCCTTTGACTCCTATACACGCACACACATACACACACCAAGAAGACCTAGTCTTAGGATCATCTTATCTCATCTTGTACATTGAATATATTGTAAAACGAGGTTTCCCCCTTGAGCTAGACTATTATTCATTGATTTTCACAAGGATTTAACACAAGGACTTAACACAAGGATTTAACACAAAAATGATCATTTAATGCTTGAAAGGGGTTCCAAAAGTTTGAGGACTCCAAATCACCATAGTAAGATCTATGACTAAAATGGACCTTACAATATATGGCTCTGATTTTACACTCAAAAAGTGTCATCGAAACAAATGACAAATTATATAGTAATCCATTTTGGATCATTTTCTCAAAATATTTAAGAGTTAGGGAATATCTATGGGTTGGATTGATCTTTAAGAGATATGGGATATATATGGGTTGGATTGTTATAGGATCAACTTGAGACCATCAATGGGAAACCGCATATATAATGATCTAGAATTTGGTATCGGGAATAAGTTTTAGGAAGATTGATACATCAAACCATCTATTAAAAAACCTTATCCCCTACCCCCATGAGCTTGAATTCCTTAAGGTCCTTAGAAAGGTTAATGTTAACACAAACTTGATGTGGGGTTCTTTAAGGTTTAGGTGCATGATAGATAAAACTTCCTAAAGGGGCATAGATGGGCTCTACGACTGGCCAAAATTGCACAAGGAGGTTGGAAAATTCAACCTATACTAAGAAAGACAAGTGAGGTGCTTTATTATCCAAAAAGTCAAGAGATCAAGAAAAAAAATAGCTAGGATTGTAGAACTATGCACAAGTGTCGAGACACCCATGGGCCAAGTCATTAGACTAGCAGTTTGGCACCTTCGAGAAATCAATTCCCATCAATTCTCTCACCTAGAGAGAATTTATCATGGGCCTGACAACCCACCCCTTCAATATCCCACAAGCTTGACAACCCACTTCTTCGATATCCCACGAGTTGGACAACCCGCTTCTTCATTCCAACTCCTAAGCTAACCAAGGCACAGGTATAGGTACAATGACAACATGGTACAGGTGACCACTGCGTGAGTGAGTGAGTGAAGGAATGAGCATAAAGAAACCATTCCATTGGTTAAACTATAGGTATAGGTGTAGTGCCAAAATTTTGTCTTTCACACCTCCTCAATCCATCCTTGGATAACTATCTTGGAAGACACCCTCTTAACAAAGTAACCCAGAATTGAGCCTAGTAACCCAGAATTGATCTTAGTTGAAAATAATTACATAAACTATCATAGCCTGAAAAAAAATCAATATCAAGAGGGGCTCATTATTTCATGATACACCTTTGGAACAAACTTCTACTGATTTTTGGTCACCAATACCTCTCTCTAGATCATTCACAGCAACAAGTAGAAAAATAATTGTTTTCGGAAGTGAGAAGCCCATAGTGCTCCCATTTTCCTTATGGAAAAAAGGCCACACTAGAAAAGTCCATCTAGACCAAATTCAATGTGAAACACTAAGCAATAACTCCACAATAATCCCAAAAATTCACAATCTTTCTAACCGTGGTTCAAAAACAAAAATCTTTGTTCNAATTGAGCCTAGTAACCCAGAATTGATCTTAGTTGAAAATAATTACATAAACTATCATAGCCTGAAAAAAAATCAATATCAAGAGGGGCTCATTATTTCATGATACACCTTTGGAACAAACTTCTACTGATTTTTGGTCACCAATACCTCTCTCTAGATCATTCACAGCAACAAGTAGAAAAATAATTGTTTTCGGAAGTGAGAAGCCCATAGTGCTCCCATTTTCCTTATGGAAAAAAGGCCACACTAGAAAAGTCCATCTAGACCAAATTCAATGTGAAACACTAAGCAATAACTCCACAATAATCCCAAAAATTCACAATCTTTCTAACCGTGGTTCAAAAACAAAAATCTTTGTTCACATCTCTATTTTTGTTCAAAACAAAAATCTTTGTTCACATCTATATTTTCGTTCAAAACAAAAATCTTTGTTCACATCTCTATTTTCATTGATGTGTTGTCCATTATTTTTTTCCTACCTTGTAATAATACTACTTAGCAAATATTTTCTATTATATTTTTCTTTATTAATATAATTATACTTGTATACAACATCAAAGTTCCCACTCATAAATATACTACAATTCATTAAAAAAAAAAAAATGAAAACAAATATAAATTATAATGATGATTTGGCTTTGCTCAACATTAACCATTGTTAAATAACTTACCAATTCAGTATGCTTTAAAAAATGTTTCTATATTCTTCCTCTTACATATTCTTTTTTCTCTTACCTATCCATTATTTAATAATAACTTCAAAACTTTACAATTCCATTCCATTATTCGAAAATGAAAAGATTACTTCATTTTTATTCTTATGTGTTTTTATTTCCCTATGAGGCATAAGTTTTTTATTATCATAACAATTGCATAAGCCATTTTTTCATGAGAGCACCCACCTCCTTTTGCTAGGTCAAACTATATTCTTCCTTTTTTTCACTTCAAAATAGAGAACACAATTTTTTTCATGAGAGAACCCATCTTTTTTTGGTAGGTCCAACTATATTCTTCCTTTCTTTTTGGTAGGTACAACTATATTTTTCCTTTCTTTCACTTTATAGGTCCAATTATATTCTTCCTTTCTTTCACTTCAAGGTAGGTCCAACTATATTCTTCCTTTCTTTTTCACAAGTCCAACTATATTCTTTCTTTCACTTCATAGGTCCAACTATATTCTTTCTTTCTTTCACTTCAAAATAGAGAATACAATTTTCCAAAGTTTTATAATGACAGTGAATTAATTACACTTATTCTTTTTTCTTTTACATATTGGCCCACATGGGAAAATTATAAGCACATTAATGATACCTCATTCACTCTTGTAGAAGACAATCAATTACCACCACCATCCTTTTCTTATTATTACATTTCCAATTTCTTATCTTTTAAATTATAAGAATATTAATATAATTAATGACCAATCATTTACCACCACCATCATGTTCTTATTATTACATTTCACCACCATCCTTTTCTTATTATTACATTCTCAGTTTCTTATCTTTTAAATTATAAGAATATTAATATAATTAATGACCACCCCTCCCTTTGGGTTTAACTAATAGGAGGATTACCAACTAACGTAACATACGACTTACTAAGTCTAGCGACAATTAAAGATTTAGGGGTTAATGCTTCCAAGGCTTGGGTTTTAGCCTCCCCAAAAACTTTTGTTCTTCCTTAACACCTGAGTCCAACTATTTTCACCCATATTTGTTGTTTGATCTAATGACCACCCCTCCCTTTGGGTTTAGCTAATAGGAAGATTACTAGCTAATGCAACCTACGACTTACTAAGTCTAGCCACAATTAGAGATTTAGGGGTTAGTGCTTCTGAGACTTGGGTTTTAGCCTCCCCAAACACTTTTGTTCTTTTTAACACCTGATTCTAACCATTTTCACCCATAATTGTTGCTTGATATATAAACTACCATAAATTTCCATTGGACAATTCATAACAACAAATTTTATAAAACGTTGAAAATTACTATGATGTTATTCTATAATAAAATTAGAATATAAAAAAGAAGCTACAACAACGAAACGACCATATAATCCACAGAATGAACACAAGATATACCTTTGGAAATTCAATATGGGAAAAATTAACCACAAGGTAAGGACTATGCTTTGTTTTTTTGTTCTTTTTTCTTCTTAGATATGAAGTGCAAATACAAAGAAAAATGGACTCACTATGGAGTTGTAATAGACACTTCCACTTGAATGATTGTTGAATGACTCATGCAAGGTCTTCTACTTCCTTTGTTTTGCTCATAATAGCCCACTCCTTTACTATATTCATCTATGGAATATTAAATCAATAACTTGTAGCTTAGTATTTAACATGTCCTCATAGCCATCTACGACTAGGGTTTTTGTTAATCCTTATTGTGACAAGGACCGGGACTGGGGGCTAGGACTGGCACTGGGTACTGGGGTTGGCACAGATTCCAATGGAACATATTCGAGTATAATTAATAAGAATGATTATTGTGAATAGAAAAGCGTAGCAAAGACGAGAAAGAGGATGGGGATGAAAAAGAGGAACGATTATCCCCAATGTCATTCTAAGCAGAACCTTTAATATGACATCAATAATGAGGTATTTTTTAAATTTTTTGATTGTATAATAAATTTGATATTTAAAAATTTATAAAATAGATTATTTATTGTATACATGGAGTCGAATTTTAGTAATTAAATTTTATTTTATTATTTAGCATGTTTTTTTCTTAATATTGTATTTTTAAATTTTTGTAATTTATATAATAAAATTAATATTTA
>SNQJ01S0023358.1:114545-137940 GCA_010110895.2 Picea sitchensis
AAAAAAAAAAAAAAAAATTATTTATTGTCTATATGAAGTTGAATTTTAGTAATAAAATTTTATTTTTTCATTTAGCATACTTTTTTGGTTTAATTTCTCACTAATAATCTAATAAAATTAGACACTTTTGAAAAAAATATATATATAATTTATTATATTTTATAAAATTTTATATTTATATAATATAAATATTAATTAAATAGAATATTTTAATAGTTTTTATAATGAGCAATATTAAAGTTTTATGCAAGAAATTTTATTAGACGGATGAAATTTTTACTTTTTGTTGGACTTACACGAATTATCATTCATGAAATACCATTAATGTACAGTCATATTATATATCATTCGGATATTTTAAAAACTATAAATATTTACATATTTGAAGGACGAATAATTATTTCTTTAAAATTGAATTGAATAATTATTTATTGACAAAGTAGGGTGGAATAGAAGATAAAATCATTTTCTGTCACTAAAGTGAGTTTCATTTATATAATACAAATTTCTACTATCAATATTAGTTTATTTTGGATGCATATTTCTTAAAAATAAGTATAATTTTATTTCTAGTTGTGTAATATTATTGAATATTATTCAAACAAATTATTTTTTATTAATATTTTTGAAATACAAATACAATAATGAATGATGATTTGTTTTCTTTAATACATTATGATTTATTCAATTTTTTGAGATATCATGCATTGAACAAGATTAAAGTCAATTTATCCATATCTTTAGGGTTATCACTAATGTTTTTATATGGCTTACATATAGTTAGGTCTAAGTTTTTCCCATGTTACAATAACATGTTGAAAAGGTAATTTTTCTTTTTTGGAGGTAATTTTTTTTGGGGGCAGGTTTTAGATGACACATTTCTTTGGAAAATGGGAACTTGCTATGTAGTAAGAGAGATCAATTGCTTTGATGTATCATTTTGGAAAAACTGAATTTGTTATGTGATAAGAGAGATCAATTACTTGGATGTATCATTGTGTAGGTTGATTGGAAGTTTGACTTGCAAAGGGATAAAAAAGAAAATTGGTTAGGACTACTCGAACATATTTTATTTTTGGTGGAACATATTGTATTTTTGGTTGAAGTAAGCAACAATATAGATTTTTATATATTTGTAAATATTTCAAAATTGAGTTCATCATAAGCTAAATTGGAACTATAGTGTTGAAAAACAATTTAATGATGGCTGGAAAGCTTACCTTGGTCTTGAGAACAATTGTAAAGTTGTGAAATTTCGATTCTAAAAAAAATAAGATCCTCTTTGACACTCTTGTTATCCTAGTGATTTTTCATCGTTGTGGGCATGGATAGTTGAAGAATGCAACATGGAGTTTAGACTTCACTAATTACTAATTAATTTGAATACTTGTCTTTAGTGGCCACAGTTACAACTTACAATAGAACATTTTTCCAAATGAATTATATATGTCATGACACCATTCAAGGATAGAAATTGAATGTTGAGTTTGAATTGTGAGTTGACACAATCAAGTGATCAGAAAGGGTAGGACATGTAATTGAATATCTAAGGATTGTAAAAGTAGGATAATGAGTCTTGGTAGAAACTACAATGTACAATAGTAGCTTGAAAAATATTATCAAATCCATTCAAATGTGACAACTATCATTGTAACTATAGTTGAGAATATAGAATAAGAAAACCTTTTTCCAAATGAATTATATATGTAATGACACCATTCAAAGATATAAATTGAATGTTGACTTGACACAATAGTGTACACAGGGTAGGACATGTAATTGAATAGAAGGATTGTAAAAGTAGGATAATGGGTCTGGGTAGAAAGTACAATGTACAATAGTATCTTGAAAAATATTATCAAATCCATTCAAATGTGACAACTATCTCATTGTAACTATAGTTGAGAATAGAGAATAAGAGTGTTTAATTATAATTGATCTTTTCCTTCAAATTTTTAACTGCATACACTAGAAAATAAAAAATAATGGGTAATAGATATCCATCATAGACATTGGGTTACATGCATATACATAAAGAGCATGGACTACAATGTACAATAGTAGTTTGAAAAATATGATCAAATCCATTCAAATGTGACAAATATCTCATTGTAACTATAGTTGAGAATAGAGAATAAGAGTGATTAATTATAATCGATCATTTCCTTCAAACTTGTGTTGTGTACTAGAAAAAATAAATTGGATAATAGATATCCATTATAGACATTGGGTTACATGCATATACATAGACAACATGGTCGAGTCCTTTACATAATCCAATTATAAAGGAAATAACAAAAATGAGAAATGATTTATACCTCTAAAGGTGTGCATGTGATAACAATTTTATGTCTAAATAGTGAATTTTTCACCTCTAAAGGTTTGCATGTGATAGTTACAATTCTCCCTCTAAACAATGAATTTTTCACCTCTAATGGTTTGTGCATGACAACAATCATCCCTTAAATCATGAATTGAATGTTTGTAATAGATTTTTACATTTAATTTAAATTTTATTTTTGAAAAGTTCTCAATATTAATGTGAAAAAGTGCATGTTTCATTTAAATGTATGTACAATGAATAAATGCTATATGAAGATGCTATTAGTATATTGAATTAATGAAAATATTATGACTGTACTGTATTGATTTCAGTATTTGTATAGTAGATAAAATCTATGTGAAAAACATTTTCTCACTATTTTGAAATAATTAATAATATAGAATTATACAGAACTCATTATGCCTGGTAAAGGAATTTAGTAGTGAGGCAATAAATAACTAATTAATTATATGGTATTTTATTGTGATCACATAATATTGATGGGATTAAACAAATACAAAATAAAAGAATTTGGGATTTTAGTTTTGATAATATCTACATTCTATAGTCCATAATGATTTACATTCAAAATTGATTTCTACATATTCATAAAATAAGTTGTTTACAACATTGGTTTCATTATATTGGATAGATTTCATTGTTCATAAAGTAGATAAAGTTCGAATACGTTGTTCGCTACATGACTCTTAGCATAGTGCATTGGTTTCAATATTTGTACACAGGATAAATTTGATTATTTTGTTTTGTGCATTGATTTCAATGGTGTATTTTTGAATTCTTGTAAGTTTTATCCTTTTTAGGAGTTTCTTTGTTTGCATACAAGCAACCATCTAGTGATTTGATATATGGATATATAATTTAAACATTGAGCATCATTATGTTTTCTCTTAATGAAAAAATGAATGAGGTATAGAGTGAATCACCTCCAACAAATCAACATACCACTAATTCATAACAAGAATACAACTTGGTATTGAATAATATATAAGTGAATAATAACACCATTACATTAAAGATATTTTAATTTACTCATAACTGGTGCCAGTTCACTCTCATAACTATTGGTGTGTGTCGATATCACTCTACACCACCACTATGGCGCATTGGTTCACCTCCAGTGCGCACTCATTGAGATATACATAGTATATCATGTGTAAATTATTCATTATTCATAACGGTTAATGAGAATTCTTTCATTCTTTCTCTCCTTCTTCTTCTTTCTCCAATTCTCTCTGAAAATGTGTGTATTATTGTTTAGCTACATCTATTCTATGCAGGTTCAACACATTTACATGGTATCAGAGCTAACAGACTGCTAAGCAAAAGCTGCACCAAATTTGTTTGCAAGTACAAAAGATTGAAGACAACGGAAAGATGGATTTCCAAAAAGAATTTGTTCTTACACCTTACAACTATTTTGCATGGAAGGAGAAAATAGTCGTACATCTCCGAAGCAAAGGGTTGTATAGGTTAACCTTGAATACAAATACATAACCGACATCAGCCATATAAAAATCCAAGTACTTAAATCACATGGATGAGGCACTCGGCACAATTTGCAGTCTTATTTCTCCCAATATCCTTTTTCACATATCTTCCTGTAAGAATCCCATTGAATCTTGTACCACCTTGGAAGGGATATTTGGAAAACAGGATGAGATGAGGGGACACATGATGGAGGTGGAGCTGCTCACATTAGATCCAAAAAGCTTCGAAAATATCCAAGATTTCTTTACAAAATTCAAGTATTTACTGTCGCAACTCAAAGCTTGCGGGGTTGATAAATCGAAGGAGGAGAAACAAATGGTTCTCACCATTCTCTCCAAGCTTGGTCCTAAATTCTCTGTATTCATATCCACATTCCATACTTTCAGATTCGCCTCTGGAGCCACCTCGAAGATGCCTTCTCTTGAGGACTTTATCGAATCCACACAAGAGCAAACCATGATCATCAACATAGGCACAATCAAAGGCCAAAGGGCGCATGAACTCACTGTGCATGATGGCAGCCACAAATATCATAAATCTAAAGATAAAGATAAATGAAAATCTCATGTACATCCAAAGAAGGAAGGGTACACAAAACCCTTCACCGATGCCTCTGGATCCAAAGGGGAAAAGGGAAGAAAAGGGGAGAAATGCACATATTGTCACAAAGGATTCCATTTGGAATATGCATGCATGCAAAAAAAACGTATCTGATGTCTCAAATACTTCAGCAAAATAACCTTGGAGATCGCATCCCTGAGGGTGCCAAGAAGAAGAAGTCAGAAGATCCAAATTCCAAGAAAGGAAATTCTAGCCATGCCTTGATTGCAATCAAATCCTCTCCCAATGCTTGGATCGTAGATTCGGGAGCATGACATAACATGGCTTCCTCAGAAGCAGTCTATTATTCATTGGATGCATGCAAAGGTCCTCCTATTCTGATGGGGGACAACTCTTCTGTCGAAGTCACCGGCAAAGGAAGGATTGAACTCACCAACAGAAGCTTCGAGAACGTGTTACATGTTCCCAAAATTTATGTCAACCTTTTCTCTGTGTATCAGATGAAGAATTCCATCACGAGAAAGAAATTCATATTCACACCAAATTCCATGGACATCTACAANTTCTGGAACCAGAAAAAAAAAATTCATATTCACACCAAATTCCGTGGACATCTATGGCATGCAAAAAAACTCTAGGGTTACTACCGGTGAGGTAAATCATCAGTCTAGATTGTATACATTTTCTGAATTCATTGAACCTGATTATGCTTTACTGCTTACTCATGCTGATGAAAGTAGTAGGATATGGCACAAAAGGTTTGGACATTTGAATTTCAGATACATGCAACAAATTAGAAAGAAAAGATTGGTCGATGGTCTACCAAAAATCCATTTCTCCAAGGGAGTGTGTGAGGGATGTGTTCTCAAAAAACACCCTCAAGAGAAATTCAACAAAGGAAAGTCTCAACGAGCTTCTGCACCTTTGGATCTGATCCACAGTGACCTTATGGGTCCTTTTTCGCATCCATCCATCAGAAAAGCGAGGTTTGTTCTCATTTTTGTTGATGATTTCTCACATTTTACTTGGATCTACTTTCTCAGGCAAAAATCCAAGGTTTTTCAACACCTCAAAGATTTCAAAGCCTTGGTTAAGACACAGTCCGAAAAGAATATCAAAGTCCTCCGAACTAATGACAGGGGAGAGTATGTAAATCATGAGATCCATAATCTTTTCCATGAGGTAGGGATTCAATTGCAGCACACAGTTCCCTATACTCTGCAACAAAACGAAGTTGTTGAGTGGAAAAACTGATCTCTAAAGGAAATGGCATCTTGCATGCTGCATGCAAAGTCTCTACCACAGAGACTATGGGCCGAAGCACTTAACAGTGCAACATACATCCAAAACAGATCTTCCAATAGATCCGTCAATGATAAGACCCCCTACGAGGCTTGGAGCGGCCTCAAACTGTAAGTGACCCACTTTCGCATTTTCAGTTAACGTGCATGGGCCAGGATTCCCTCTAAAAAGAGGAAGGCACTTGATCCACAAAGCACTGAGTGCATTTTTGTTGGATACCCCGATGGTGTGAAGGGATATCGGCTTATTGATCTTTCCTCGGACCGTCTCAACATTGAGCATAGTGTCCAATTCGAGGAAAGTGTCTCGCATGTACCTCAACAACCGCATGTAGACACCTTCACTCTTCCACCCGTCTGAGATGATGAGCATGCACATGCCGACTCTTCTTTAGACAAGAGTTATAATTCATAGGACTCAGATGATTCAGATTCAGAGTCAGTACAGTCGGATGTAGAGTCATCAAATCCATATGCAGATGCAGTTGCAGAGCCTGAGAAGAGACCCAAGTGGGCACATACTACTCTTCAGGATGCAGGGGATCTCATTAGTGATCCAACCGATACTAGGAGGAATCGATCTGATTTCGAGGAGCCTCCTATTGTACTCACTGCCACTAAACCATTTCCCTCTAGGCATGTTTTCTTGGTTCAGTATTTAGATCCATAGTCATATGTAACCGAATAATTAAATTTAACAATTGACTGATTTGCAAATGATTTCACCTCCTTGTGTTTCACGACTAAGACTGTTTAAATAGTCATGGCAAGGATGGTGGAGGTAGTAGAGAGTTAGCATAATACAACATGTGAAGCAGTGTTACATATTGCAGAACATATTCTGGGTGAAGATTAATAGAAGGACGTCATTTATCTCCATGTCTTGATCATCTATGATTGAATGTGAGTTGAGTTGTTAGCATAGTTTGATTCTATGTTTTGAAGTTTGAGTAAGAGTGATGTGTGGGTTGAAAGCAAGTTTATTGTAGACTCGAGTCGCTGACCTGTTGAAGCGTCAAGGGCCCACTGCCCAACAAAGGTCAACATCTTTGTAGATTAGTATTAGCATTTGATTTCAATAGTGTAAATGTTAGATTAGATGAAGCTTTAATTCTTTCAGATGATAGCAGTACAGTTTCGACTAGGATTTCAATTATATGATAGATTAGAGATATTTACTCACTCTGTTTTGCATATGCTCTGTTTTTATGAATTTGATTTTGTTTCATAGACATGAATGTTGGCAGCAGTAGTCAGACATATTTGAAGGAGAACTAGCGAAGTTCACAACAGCACATTGTGAACCACAACATACTCAGTATATTGACTGTTGAACTACCCATGCTATGTCTTGATGATTGATGTGTGATTTCCCTTTCAGAAGTGTGGTTGCATAGTTAGTTCTCTGGGTCAGATAGAAGAGTTGATCTGTCAAAATAACTCCATATCATACTTGCATGTGCCATAATGGAGTAAATAGCCTCTCTGTGAAAGACAACCAAAGTGTATTTCAGTTTGCTAGTTTGTTTTGTTTCCAGCATACATAATCTAGAATAGTTCTATACTCATGACATTGGAATTACCTTTCTTACTGGTGTCTTGTAACTCTGTTGATTATGAATCCTGGATTGATAATTAATGAGTGCATTATACTAAACATATAAGCAGCACAACAACCATACTACATGCAACTAAGAAATGACACCCTTACCTAATAGGAAGACACTTCAATGTAAAAAAAAAGATCATGATGGTTTGAAGTAATTCTTGGAGCAACGATTATCTTCATAAGATAAAAAAAAATGGGTTACAAATATTTTAGGTTATTACTTTTAAATTATCTAGATAAAAGGAAAACATAATATTGTGGCAGATGCACTTTCAAGGAAAGAAGAAGAAATAGTGGGTTCACTATGTGTTATTTCTATTCCACAATCTGATTGGGTGGAAGAAGAAAGGATAGAATGGAAGCAATACCAAGAGGTATGCAATATCATTCAACAACTACAAGAGGACCCCGGTGCATTAGATAAATTTGTATGGAAGAATGATTTTCTATGGTATCATGATCGCCTATATTTATGTAAGAATTCCCAAGTCAGGCAAAAGTTTCTTTTGGAATTGCACACTTCTCCTATAGGAGAACATTCAGGGTTCTTTAAAAATTACCATAGGGTAAAGAAGGGGATATGCAAGACCTGGAGAAGGTTGGTAATATCCATTTATACCTTACCTCCCCCCTTGATCGTGACCTTTGATCGACTTTGCCTCCATCCTTTACCTTACAACAATGTGGTTTCTGGGAAGGTCTTAAAACTGATGTTCAAAAGTTTATTTTTGAATGTGTGGTATTCCAATAGAATAAGGGAGACACAATCAAGATGTTAGGTCTCCTATAGCCATTATCTATACCAAGTCAACATTGGGAGGAAGTTTCAATGGATTTTATTACAATTTTACCCAAATCTAAAGGAAAGACTATCATTGTGGTAGTAGTGGATCGAATAATAAAGTATACCCATTTTTTCTCTCTTTCTCATCCTTTTAAAGCAAGTACAATAGATGCAACATTTATGGAAATAGTTCTAAAGCTACATGGAATCCCCAAGATTATTGTAAGTAACGAAGATCCAATTTTCATTGGAAATTTTTGGACTGAATTATTTTCTTGTTTAGGTATTCAATTGGCTCATAGCTCATCTTACCATCCTCAATCCGATGGGAAAACTAAGATTGTGAAAAAAATATCTAGAACAATATCTTTGTTTCTTTTCATATGATAAACAACCACAATGGATCAAGTGGTTTCCCTTGACAGAATGGTGGTACAATGCATCCTTCCATACTTCATCAAGAATTTCCCCATTTCTAGTACTTTGTGGATATCATCCTCCATCCATCACATCACCCTTGAAAGGGACCAAAAATGTTCAAGCTACAATGGAGTGTCACATAGGGCACCAACAAGATATTTTCAAACTATTGAAGGACAACTTGGTTATGGCACAAAATATAATGAAACAACAAGCATATCAGAATCACGGTGAAAGGGAATTTGAAGTGGGGGATTGGTTATTTTTTAGGATACAACCATATAAACAGATGTCCCTCAAGCAAAAAAAGAAGGACAATAAATTAGCACCCAAATATTATGACCTCTATAAGGTGTCGCAACGGATTGGAAGTATGGCTTATAAATTGGAGTTGCCTCCATCCTCAAGTGTACATCCAGTCTTCCATGCTTCTTGATTAAAGAAGGTAATCAATGACAATATCTTAGTCCAAACTATTTTACCAGTTATTAATGAATAAGGTAAAATCATATTAAAACAAAAAAATCCTTGAAATAAGGATTAAACAGCTGCAAAATAGAGCAATTATTGAGTACCTCGTCAAATGGAAGAACCTACCAGTGGAAGAGACGACATGGGAAGATGAGTTATTCATGCAGAAACACCCATAGTTAGTTAAGTGTTGCAGACAACACTTGTTTGAAGGGGAGGGGCATGTTAATCCCTAGACAAAGCCCCATGTTAAGTATAAAACCCCTTATCAATCCCTATATATTGAATTATTACATTTCTAGTATTATATTAGTAGGTAGACTAGAACCCTTGATTGTACTATTTCATTATAATTGTACCCTTTGACTCCCACACACACACACACACCAAGCAGACCTAGTATTAGGATCATCGTATCTCATCTTGTACATTGAATATATTGTAAAACAAGGTTTCCCCCTCGAACTAGACTATTATTCATTGATTTTTTAACATTCTCAAGGCATTGGTTCATAAAAGAATGATTGATACATGGTCTTGTACTTCCTTTAATCCCACTCATTTACTATGTACATTTCCATCTATGAAACAATAAATCTATACAATAGGAATGAAATCCCTTCTTTTTTTTGTATATTAGTATTTAGCATGTCCTCATAGTTATCTACGGTTTGTGTTTTTGCATGCCTCAACTCCTAATTAGGGTTAGAATGTTGGACTCTCTAGAATATTCTTGAAATTCCATAGGTCACTATCTCCAAATGTGTGTGTAATGGAAGTAGAGTTGGAATCCAGTTGGTAATATGGTGGTCAAAACATAGGTCAAATTGTAGGAAGCTTGACTTCTTCATATAGACTTTGATTTAGGTAGTCTTTGCACCATTGTAACGATCTCAATTATTAGAATATATTGGGAGGGATGGTTGAAACTTTTTCATAAGGATTTAACACAAAAAAGAGCATTTAATGCTTCAAAGGGGTTCCAAAAGTTTGAGGACTCCAAATCACCATAGTATGATCTATGAATAAAATGGGCTTTACAATATATGGCTCCAATTTTACACTCAAAAAGTGCCATCGAAACAAATGACAAATTATATAGTAATCCATTTTGGATCATCTTCTCAAAATATTTAAGAGCTAGGGAATATATATGGGTTTTATTGATCTTTAAGAGCTAGGGGATATATATGGGTTGGATTTTTATAGGATTAACTTCAGACCATCAATGGGAAACCACATATATAATGATCTGGAATTTGGCATCAGGAATAAATTTTAGGAAGATTGATACATCAAACCATCTATTAAAAAACCCTATCCCCTACCCCCATGAGCTTTAATTCCTTAATGTATTTAGAAAGTTTAATGTTAAAAAAAACTTGATGCGAGGTTCTTTAAGGTTTAGGTGCATGACAGATAAAACTTCCTAAAGGGGCAGATATGGGCTCTATGACTAGCCAAAATTGCACGGGGAGGTTGGGAAATTCAACCTATACTAAGAAAGACAAGTGAGGTGATTTATTAGCCAAAAATTCACGAGATCAAGAAAAAACAATAGCTAGGATTGTATAACTATGCACAAGTTTCGAGACACCCATGGGCCAAGTCATTAAACTAGTAGTTTGGCACCTTCGAGAAATCAATTCCAAGCAATTCTCTCACCTACAAAGAATTGCTCACAGGCCTGACAACCGGCCTCTTCAATATCCCACGGGCTTGACAACCCGCTTCTTCGATATCCCACGGTCCTTACAACCCGCTTCTTCAATCCATCTCCTAAGCTAACCAAGGTATAGGTACAGGTACAATGACATCAGGGTACGGGTGGCCACTGGGTGAGTGAGTGAGTGAAGGAATGAGCAGAAAGAAACCATTCCATTGGTCAAACTATAGGTATAGGTGTAGTGCCAAACTTTTGACTTTCACACCTCCTTGATCCATAATTGGATAACTATCTTGGAAGGCACCCTCTTAACAAAGTAACCCAGAATTGAGCCTAGTAACCCATAATTGAGCTTAGTTGAAACTAATTACATAAACTATCATAGACTAAAAAAAAACAATATCAAGAGGGGGTCATTATTTCATGATACACCTTTGTAACAAAGTTATATTGAGTTTTGGTCACCAATACCTCTCTCTAGATCATTCACAGCAACAAGTAGAAAAATAACTTTTTTCGGAAGTGAGAAGCCCGTAGTGCTCCCATTTTCCTTATGGAAAAAAGGCCACGCTAGAAAATTCCATCTAAACCAAATTCAATGCAAAACACTAAGCAATAACTCCACAACAATCCCAAAAATTCACAATCTTTCTAACCATGGTTCAAAAAAAAAAAAACTTTGTTCACATCTCTATTTTCATTGAAAACAAAAATCTTTGTTCACATCTCTATTTTCATTGATGTGTTATTCATTATTTTTTTCCTACCTTATAATGATACTACTACTTAGCAAATATTTTCTATTATATTTTTCTTTAATAATATAATTATACTTTTATACAACATGAAAGTTCCCACTCATAAATATAATACAATTCATAAAAAAATAAATAAAAACAAATATACATTATAATGATGATTCGGATAATTTGCTCAACATTAACCATTGTTAAATAACTTACCAATTCAATATGCTTTAAAACAATGTGTATACATTCTTCCTCTTACATATTCTTCTTTCTCTTATCTATCCATTATTTAATAATAACTTCAAAACTTTACAATTCCATTATTCGAAAATGAAAAGATTACTTCATTTTTATTCTTATGTGTTTTTATTTCCCTAAGGCATAAGTTTTTTATTATCCTTACAATTGCATAACCCATTTTTTCATGAGAGCACCCACCTCGTTTTAGTAGGTCCAACTATATTCTTCCTTTCTTTTTTTTTGTTTTTGTAAGTAAGTAATTTTATATATAAGGGCCTTCAAAAAACCAGACCATAAGTACAAAAATTAATAGCATCCAGATTGTAGTTACTGAACTGCTCCAAAGGGAGAAACGAGTTCATCCAACCGGGTAAGTCTAACAACTGAGTTCTTACCAGTCTTAAAAAACACAAAGCTGAGTTGATTAAGATGCTACTAGAGGAGATACTATTAAAAAAGAACAGACCCCTTGAGGGGTTAGACAACTGGCGAGTAGTCTGGCACATACTCTGGCAGATCGCCTGGTCACAGCTCCTCTTCAACAGGTGTCCCTCGGTTTTCCCAGTGCATGTTGTCATCCACGGTGCACTCGTCCTTGTTGGCAGCTGTCTCGGCGTCTCCCGGCGAAATGTGCACATGCTGACCGGTGGCCATGACTGCTTCTGTGACCTCCTGCTGAACTGGCTCCGCAACGACCTCTGCTACACCTTGCTTCTCGTCGTCGCTTGCTATGGATGGCGCTCCTTCTGAAGCCGCGGGAGAGGCATCTTGGAAGGTAGAGAGAAGCTGGAGGAGGGTTGAGATTCTCCCGTCCACAAGCTGTAGCCTAAAATGGAGGTCCTCCACCCCCTGACGGAGTTCGAAAACCAAGTTGTAGAGGATGGTGAAGTTTTCTTGCCACTGTGAATCTGGCTTGGAGTTAGAGGACGTCGATGCCTTGTTTCGGGCGGACCGAACATGAAAAGGCATCCTCGTGAGCGAGTTTGAAGGACCAGTAATCGGCACGAGGGGAGGAATGGAGTTCTTGGCGGTCGAAGGAGTGGTGAGGTGGCGCAGGGAAGAGCTCGGTATGGATTCAATTAAGGCTAAGCACTCGAAGCGGGGGACAGGTGCGGTGGAGGAATTGAGAACTGCTATCTCAGGCAGTGAGAACGGCGAGGAGAGTGTTGAAGGCGAACCAGGAGGAGAAGCCGAAGCACGAGGCCGAGGAGGATGCCAGGGAGAGCCCCTTCGTGGTCTTCCTCGCTGTCGCGGCATGGTTTGGCACAGTAGGTGGGAATGGCTTTCCAGGCCAAAGGGGAGGGCCTGGAGTGGGCCAGGAGTCACGGACACCATGAGTAAGCGATCAGAACCAGGCCAGGGCAGCAGAAGATTACTGGAGTTGGATCCCGGGAGAGGGATAGTAACACAAACAGACGGAGAGGCCATTGCACCATGCATAATAGAGGTCGGGAGAGCCCAAGTTAATGCCCCTGCAATCGATGTAAAGACCATTTAATGCGGGATGGAGTCAACAGTGGTTGGCACGAGCTGGTCACATGGCTCGCTGCCTTGCTGGCTCCTCCGCTTCTCCTCTGTGCGCCAGGTGGTTGGCACTAGCACCCCATCCGGGGGTTTGTCCACTTCCGCAGCTCTGTGGATACATTGCTGGAGGATAGGGTGATCTGGAGTGAGGGAAGTTTTGCAAAGGATTTCTGGTCCATCCCAATTGACCCCTAGGTTAGCCAATTCATCCGCTACCTGATTCGCACTCCTTCTAATGTGAGCAGGTATGACCACCTGATTGGGTTGCAGTAAATCTGTAATGGTCTTTAGCCCATGCGGGAGTCTCCAGCTGGGTGATATTTTGTCTAGATCTGCTCCATTTAAAAGTCTGTTGAGGAGGTTGACGATGATTTGGGAGTCACCCTCTACAATTAGCTGGTTGAAGTTGTGATCCGTGGCAAGTTGCAACCCCCAAGCAAGTGCCCATAGTTCCACCACATTGTTCATGGTGTGACCAAGGGAGCCAGCATTAATGAGAATGATGTGCCCATGGTGATTGCGGAAAACAGCTCCATAACCCACTGCTCCTGGATTTCCTTTAGAGGCCCCATCAAAGTTGAGTTTGATGAAGTCAATCGGAGGGGCCGACCAAGAGGAGGGACTGTTGGGGGGGGTGGGGACAGAGGGGATGAGGGAGTGAGGAGAAAGGAAGGGTAGCCAGTTCTTAAGGATCAGAAGTTCTGAGGGATTGTTGATCAGGTCTTTTTCATCCCAAGGCTGAAGGTTGAGGGTTTCCATAATATTGAGGCGGCAGCTATTCCAACAGTGTTGCCACAGGAGGGAAACATTCCTGAAAAGCCTTCTATTTCTTTCCTTCCACACCTTCCAGAGGATGAAACTAGGAAGAAATTGCCAGATATGATTTAGGAGGGGAGAATGAAACACTTGGTCCCTCCAGTTCGTAATGGTATCAATGATGTTGTCTCGAACATGATCCAAGGTGCGCATGATGAGCGCACTTTGGTCCCAAATTTGAGCAGTGTACGGGTAGGAAATGAGGAGATAATTCATGGTTTCATCTGTCTCCCCACAAAGTATACATATGGAAGGCCCCACAAAGCCTCTTTTTGAGAGGTTGTCCCAGGTTAGTATGCTTGAGTGGATCACAGGCCAGAGGAAGAGGGTGATTTTGGGCCAATGTCTGAGGTTCCAGATCTTGCGCCAAACAACCCGTGTAGGTGTCGAGTTCGGTTGGATATTGATGTGGTAAGCTTCTCGTATGTTGTAGGTTCCCCTTGGTCGATATCCCCATCGGAGGATATTCTCTCCCATGAGCTTGGGGATTTTGCGTTTGAGAATTTCGTTCTGGTAGGGTCCCAGATCCACGTGTCCATCCAGATTCATACGTTCCCTATCAAGGTGCCAGTGTTGCCAAGTGTTATCTTGAGGATCATCCAGCCAATAATCCGCTACTGCTATCAGGCCCGCCTGTGTAGCATGGGTGTTGATGTGCTCAGCCCAGTCCTCGTGGTCCAGAATTGGCCATTACTGCCAGGAATCTTTCCAGAATAGGGCTGTTTTCCCGTTTCTAATTTCCCAGAAGGCATGATGGGTGACAAGCTATCTATTCTACTTAGCCGCTGTCCAAATTAAAGACCCTGGTGTGTCTCCATTCCAGTGTATGAGATTTTTTTCCGCTGCCTCGGGTGCGTATTTCTTCCTCCTTAACCATGCCCAGAGGTCCTTGGGATTTTTAAGACATCTCCACCATATTTTGGCGCTGAGGACTTTATTCATTATGGCAAGATCCCGTAAGCCAAGGCCTCCTTGCGCTTTGGGCTGACAGAGTTTGTCCCAGCTGACAAGCGCTATTTTCTTCCCTGTGTTGAGGCCTTGCCACAGGAAATTCCTCTGTAAGCTTTTAATAGTTGAGAGTACAAAGTTAGGAGCAGCCAGCGCCGAGAAGATGTAGGTGGGAAGGGCCTGGAGAACTGCTCGGAGGATAATGAGACGACTTGGAAGGTTTAGAACTCTGAGGGTCCAAGAAGAGAGCTTCTTGGTAAACGAAGAGAGGAGATGCTCCCAGGAGGAGTTTCGAAGAGCATTGTCGATCAAAGGGATGCCAAGGTATTTGGATGGAAGGGAGCTTCTGTGGAAACCTAAGAGATCAGAGATATGGTGCTGAATAGGGGGGGGCGTATTAAAGAAAAAGATAAGGGACTTGTCTTTGTTGCAGTCCATACCTGAGGCCTCAGAGAAGGTCTGGAGGATCTGGAGGATGGAGTTTGTTTCCCGCACAGTCGGGGTACCCATCAAGAGCGTATCATCCACAAATTGGTTATGCGAAATAGGAGGGGAGATGCCATGCAAAGGTAGGCCTGCCAAAGTGTTGTTTGCAACGGCTGCGTGAATGCATCGACTAAGACCTTCTGCCATTATAATGAAGAGGAAGGGGGAAAGAGGGTCTCCCTGTCTAATTCCTCTTGAAGGGGTGAAGGGGCGAGAGGGGACACCATTAATAAGGATAGAGAAAAAAGCTATGGAGGTTAGGTTCAAGATCCAAGTCACCCAGAGTTTGTCAAAGCCAAAGGCGAGGACAAATTCTCGCATATAGTCCCAACTTATCTTATCAAAGGCTTTAGAAAGATCTAATTTAAGGAGCATACCTGGAAATTTAGTTTTCTGCAAAGAGTGGATCACCTCATGAGCTAGAATAACGCTATCCAGGATTTGTCTACCTTCTATATAGCCTGATTGTTCTAGAGAGATGATAGTAGGTAGAATGGGTTTGAGCCTTCGGGCGATCACCTTTGTAAGAAGTTTATAAATGACGTTGCAGAGGGCTATGGGTCTGAACTACTTGGGATGGTGAGTCTGCCCCTCTTTGGGGATAAGAGTGAGGAAAGTAGCGTTGAGAGCTTGGAGGACTTGTCCAGTAGAACGAGAGTCTTCAATAATTTCCCAGACCTCTACCCTGATCATCGGCCAACAGTGATGGAAAAAATCACTGGTGAAGCCGTCAAGGTCGGGTGCCTTGCATCTTGGGGTGTCTTGTAGCGCTTGATCTACCTCCTCGATTGTGATGGCCCGGAGTAGAGCTGAGTTCTTCTCCCTGGTGACGAGGGCGGGTACATGTTGCGTAACCTTGGCTATGGCTTCCAATCTGTCTGGAGAAGGTTCCTTGAGGAGGTCTTTGTAATAATCTGTCAGTGTTGCTTCCAAGTCTTCATGGGAAAGAATTGGCTCACCATTGGTGGAAATTAGGTGCGTGATTCTATTGGTATGGCGGCGCTGAATGACAGATCTATGGAAGAATTTGGTGTTGTGGTCCCCCTCCTTGAGACATTGGATGCGTGATTTCTGTTTCCAAAGAATCTCTTCTTGTGCTTTTCTGGCCTCCAATTGTTGATTGGTAATTGCTTCCTAGGTTTTCAGCTCATCTGTTAACCCTTGCAGTCGGATCTGATTTTGAATTGTCTTCATCTGCTCTGACAGCTACTTTTGGGAGTCAAAGATGTTGCCAAAGGTTTGCTTGTTCCAGATTTTGATGATTTGTTTAAGGTTTTTTAACTTTTGCTGAAATCGGAACATCTTGGAGCCATGGGTAACCTCTGCCTGCCTCCACCAATCCTGGATCTTTGCTTGGAAGTCTAGATGGTTGAGCCAGAACTGTTCAAACCGGAATGGTTTTTTCCCTGGTGAGGCCAGCACATCCATCCATAACTAAATGGGCCAGTGATCCGAGCCATGAGTATTCAGAATACTTGCTTCCATAGCTATTCCCTCCAGCATAAGGGAATCAGAGATAAGGAAGCGATCAAGTTTGCAGGCAATTTGGTGTGATCCAGTTCTTCTATTTGTCCAGGTAAAAGTGCCATTGATATCTTCCAGGTCGAGCAGATTGAGTTTATCTATGATGTTGTTGAAGTCATTGGTGTCCTGATCTAGGCGTCGTGATCCCCCTTTTTTTTCCTCCAGATTTTGAATGAGGTTGTAATCGCCCCCAATAGTCCAGTGATTTTATCTGGTCAGGTTGGAGAGGTATTCCAAATTCCTGAGGAAGGCCTGCTTGTCCCTTGGGTTGGCCGGGCCGTAGACATTGGTCAGGTGTCTGGGCTTATTGGAGCCTATAAGCCTGTAATCTGTCGTAATAGACCATTTGGTGGTAATAAAATTCTCTAGCAGCACTGAGATGGGGTTCCATATAATAGCCAGTCCTCCAGCTGTGCCTATTGTTGTGGTTGACATTGCTTCCCCTTGCTTCCAACAATAGGGGAGTAGCCTATCAATGTCTTTGTTTGAGCATTTTGTTTCCTGTAGTAATACTATGTCCGGTTTCTCCGCGAAGATCAGATCCCGTAGCAGTTTTTGCTTGCTATGTCTGTTGAGGCCTCTAATATTCCAAGAGATAATCTTCATGATGATGGGGGGGTAGGGAGGGGAGGAAAATTGTCTGAGATGAGGTGGATTTGCCTTGAATTAACCATAAAATGGCCTATTTCCTGTATGAGTTTATTGGTAGACTTCCTACCTCTTTTCTTATCATCTTTCTGGGTTTTACTATGGTTCTTTGATTGGCTGCTCTATATCCCCAAAACCTTGCTAGATCGTGCTGTGGAGCCAGCAGAGGAATTGAGAAAAACCTTATGCACCTTCCGTAATTGGTCCCGGGGTATAGTGTACAATTTCTGATGCCTGTAGGCGTGTTCGAGGTGTTCCAGGTCCACCCCGGCTAAATCTTGCTCTTCTATCTCCATATCGGCATCACCATCCTCTATCTCCAAGAGATCTTGCGGATCCCCTACCGTGATTAGTGGGGGATGATCAACTTCCTTCCCCTGTGGTGGACGTTCTGCCCCCTGTCCCCCAGAGTGGGAAGGGTTATCCATGGGGATCTCACTGGGATTTACCAGGGTCGAGAGGTTCTTTGGTTGATCTTATAATATTGCAAATTTGTTACTAGTGGAGGGATCTTTACTTACTTGGCTTTGCTGCTTTCGTCCTGCTTGTCTTCTTTTCCCCACTGGTTGAGCGAAGTCGTCCTTGTCTTTTCCACCTTCTGGGTTCCCCTCTTTGTGAGTCGCATTGAGGGGGAAATCTCTGAACAAATGACCATGTTCATGGCATTTCCTGCACCTGAAAGGAATGTGTTCGTAGTCGATGGTCTGGGTCCAGTCTTCGTCCTGGTACTCGAGAATGATGGTTCCCGGCAACGGTTTAGCTATATTCAAGTATACGCAAATGCGCGCATAAGAGGTGTATCACCTCTGTTTGGTAGCTTCTAAAGACTTTACATAGATTCCAATGGTATTGCCTATACCAGCCAAGACCTCTTCCAGCCAGAACTCTTGGGGGAGAGAGTATAGTCTGATCCACACTGGTGCATGGGAAAAATCTTCCTTTTCAGGGCTAAACTTCTCAGTCCAAAATCTTAAAAAGAGTCCTACTGAGTTAAAAAAGTAAGGTCCCCCATCAAAGATGCGAGTGAGGTCCTCAAGATTGTGCAATATGATTGTAAAAAACCCCTTGGAGCCCATTTGTAATTCATAGTGCCCTTTTGGCTTCCACCAGTACTGTATCCATTTGATTAAATCCCGCTCTGATGGCCATAACCCTAGGAATTTCCCTACAAGGGCATGGCCTCTCATATATTTCTTTTTCTCTTCTATGTGCGGTGAGTTGACAATGTACTTCGGGGCTTGTGGCGCTTGAGGAATGCATTTTCCAGGAAGCCAAGGTAACGAAATTGTAGCAGGGGCGGCTGCATTTCCTGGGTCGATGTCCATCTCTCGGCCCTTGAAAGTTCCTTCCATAAGGAGTGTTGCTCGCAGATCTGGCGGAGGCTCAAAGGTCGGTCGTTTGAACCCTTCGCCAATACTTCTGTTCGTTGTGGCTTGGCTGTAGGAGGCGCCATTCGGCCCCCCTTCCTTCTGAGTCATGGCCCCAACGGGGCTGGAAATGTATCAGTTTGGCTAAAATTCTGAAACCCTAGTCCGGATTGCAGAGCGCGCGCTTCATCATATTCTTGAATGAAAACAGAGTTTTACAACATATTCTTCCTTTCTTTCACTTCAAAATAGAGAACACAATTTTTTTTCATGAGAGTACTCACCTCTTTTTGGTAGGTCCAACTATATTCTTTCTTTCTTTTTGGTAGGTCTAACTATATTTTTCCTTTCTTTCACTTCAAGGAAGGTACAACTATATTCTTCCTTTCTTTTTGGTAGTTCCAATTATATTCTTTTTTTCTTTCACTTCATAGGTCCAACTATATTCTTCCTTTCTTTCACTTCAAAATAGAGAACACAATTTTCCAAAGTTTTATAATGATGGTGCATTAATTACACTTTTTTTTTTTATTTACATATTGACCCACATAGGAAAATTATAAGCACATTAGTGATACCTTCTTCATTCTTGGAGAAGACAATCAATTACCACTGCCATCCTTTTCTTATTATTACATTTCACCACCATCATTTTCTTATTATTACATTTCCAATTTCTTATCTTTTAAATTATAAGAATATTAATATAATTAATGACCACCCTCCCTTTGGGGTTAGCTAATAGGAAGATTACTAGCTAATGTAACCTATGGCTTACTAAATCTAGCCACAATTAGAGCTTTAGGGATTATTGCTTCCAAGCCTTGGGTTTTAGCCTCCCCAAAAATTTGTGTTCTTCCTTAACACCCGAGTCCAGCCATTTTCACCCATATTTGTTGTTTGATCTAATGACCACCCCTCCCTTTGGGTTTATCTAATAGGAGGATTACTAACTAATGTAACCTACGACTTACTAAGTCTAGCCACAATTTGAACTTTAGGGGTTAGTGCTTTCGGGGCTTGGGTTTTCGCCTCCCCAAACACTTTTGTACTTCCTTAACACCTGAGTCTAACCATTTTCACCCATATTTGTTGCTTGATCTATAAACTACCATAAATATTCCATTGGACAATTCATAACAACAAATTTTATAAAAAGCTAAAAAATTACTATGATGTTATTCTATAATAAAATTAGAATATAAAAAAGAAGTTACAACAACGAAATGACCATATAATCCACACAATGAACACAAGATGTACCTTGGGAAATTCAATATGGGAAAAATCAACCACAAGGTAAGGACTATGCTTTGTTTTTTTGTTCTCCTTCCTTCTTAGATATGAAGTGAAAATACAAAAAAAAAATGGACTGACTATGGAGTTGTAATAGACACTTTCACTTGAATGATCGTTGAATGACTCATGCATGGTCTTCTACTTCCCTTGTTTTTCTCATAATAGCCCACTCCTTTACTATATTCATATATGGAATATTAAATCAATAAAATAGGAATGAAATCCTTTCATTTTCTTGTAGCTTAGTATTTAACATGTCCTCATAGCCATCTACAACTAGGTTTTTTGCATGCCTTAACTCTTGATTAGGGTTAGAGTTTTGGACTGACTGGAATCTTCTTGAAAGTCCATAGGTGACTAGATCCACATGTGCATGTAATGGCAATTCACTTGGCATCCACTTGGAAATATGGTGGTCAAAACATAGTCAAGTTGTAGGAAGCTTAACTTATTCATATAGACTTTGATAGAGGTAGTATTTGCATCATTGTAACAATATCAATGATTAGAACATATTGGAAGGGATGAAAAAAATTTCACAAGGATTTAACTCAACAATGATCATTTAATGTTTGAAAGGGGTTCCAAAAGTTTCAGGACTCTAAATCACCATAATAAAATTGGTGACTAAAATGAGCCTTACAAATACATGGCTGCAATTTTCCACTCAAAAAGTGTCATTGAAACAAATGACAAATTATATAGTGATCAAATTTGGATCATTGTCTCAAAATATTTAAGAGCTAGGGGATCCATATGGGTTGGATTGTTACAAGATCAACCTAAGACCATGAGTGGGAAACCACATATATAATAATTCGAGATCTGGTATTGCAAATGAGTGTTAGAAAGATTGATATGGACTCTACAATTGGCTAAATTTGCATAGGGAGGTTAGGAAATTCAACATAGTGAGGTACTTTATTAGCCAAAAAGTTCATGAGATCAAGTAGAAACAATAGTTGGGATTGTAGAACTTGGCACAAGCCTCGACACACCCTTGGGCCAATTCATCAAACTAAAGTAGAAATAAACCATTTTTCAAACTATAGATATAGGACTATAGGTATAGGTGCAGTGCGAACCTTGTGGCTCTCCTACCTCCCTAATCCATCCTTGAATAACTAGCTTGGGAGGCATGCTCCTAACAAAATAACCTATAATTAGGCCATGATGAAAGTAATTACATAAACTATTGTAGACTCAAAAAAATCAATCTCAAGAGGGGGTCATTATCTCATGATACACCTTTGAAACAAACTTATGTGTATTTTTCATCACCAATACCACTCTTTAGATTAGTCACAACACCAAGTAGAAAAATAACTTTTTGGAGAAGTAAGAATCCCATAATGCCCCCATTTTCCTTATGGAAAAAAGTCCACTATAAAAAAGTAATGTTAGACCAAATTCAATGTGAAACACTAAGCAATAATTCCACAACAATCCCAAAATTCAAAATCTTTTAATTCCACAACAATCCCAAAAATCACAATCTTTTAATGGTGGTTAAAAACAAATTATGTGTTCACATCTTTCTCTATTTTCATTGATGTGTTGTCCATTATGTTTTCCCTACCTTATAATGATACTAATCAAATATTTTTTCCATTATATTTTTCTTTTTTATATAATTATACTCTCATACAACATCAAAGTTCTCACTGGTAAATATACTACAATTTATAAAAAAATTAAAATAAATTATAATGATGATTTTCATTTACTTATTTTTAACTTTACAATTTCGTTATTAGAAAATGAAGATTACTTCATTTTATTCTTATCTACTTTTATTTTATTTTTAGGATGGCATAAGTATATTATTTTATTTAAAAATAAATTTTAACTTTACAATTCCATTACTATAAAATGAAGATTACTTCATTCTATTCTTATCTACTTTTATTTTTATTTCCAGGATGGCATAAGTTTATCATTTTATTTAAAAATAATTTTTTAACTTTACAATTCCATTATAGAAAATGAAAATTCCTTATTTTATTTTATAATCTTTTATTTCTTTTATTATTATCTACTTTTCTTTCCCACAATGGCATAATTTTCTTTACAATTACATAACCCCTTTTTTATATTTTTCACTTTTATTTCCAATGACATAAGTTTATAATTTTAATGTTGAAAGAGTTGGTCATAGAAGAGCTACCCAAATTAGAAAGCATTGCGGGACCATCAAATCATGGCGTGTGGAATGAAACAATATTGCCCAACCTTTGTGTTTTAGCTATACGGGAGTGTCCATGTTTGAATAGACTTCCCAAGGGAATGGAGAAACTAGTGAGTTTAAGTTCATTATTTGGCGAGGAAGATTGGTGGCAAAGAATAATATGGGAAGATGATAATATGAAGTTCTCTCTTCAAAAATTATTTAAGAAGTGTAAGAGTCACTGCACTTTAACTCTTTTTATTAAATGTTATTGTGCTTAAATGAATGTATGAGGTTTTAAATACACGTGGTTTCCTTAAACTTTGTCAATCCTTATTGTGACAGGGACAGGGACGACAGTGACCGGGTACTGGCGGCTCTGGGACAGATACAAGTGGGAGATATTCGAGTATAATTAATAAGAAGAATGATTATTGTGAATAGAAAAGCGTAGCAAAGACGAGAAAGAGGATGGGATGAAAAAGAGGAACCTTTAATATGACATCAATAATGAGGTATTTTTTAAATTTGTGTGATTATATAATAAATTTGATATTTAAAAAAAAATATATACAAAATAGATTATTTATTGTATATATGGAGTCGAATTTTAGTAATTAAATTTTATTTTATTATTTAACCTATGTTTTTTTTAATATTGTATTTTTTTAATTTTTGTGATTTATATAATAAAATTAATATTAAAAAAAAACAGATTATTTATTATATATATAGAATTGATTTTTAATAATAAAATTTTATGTTATCATTTAGTATAACTTTTTGGTTCAATTGTTCATTACTAATCTAATAAAATTAAACACTTTTGAAAAATATATATGTGAAGTTTATTATAATTTTTATAAAATTTATGTAAAGTTTATTATGATGATGATGATGATTAACGTCCACTAAGACTTAATTGGTCTATCGGACCTTAAGAGGGTAAGTGATTACTTGTGATTCTTTAGAATTTTGTTTAT
>SNQJ01S0023359.1:0-20231 GCA_010110895.2 Picea sitchensis
GAAGATAATTAAAGAAAAGAATTACAAAATAAGAAAGTTTCAGGTCGGCCCTAATGTTAAAATGAAGTGACATAAATGGTATAAATAAACATCATTATACATTCATTTGAGACAAGTCGAATTTCAGAGAGAAGAAGAAGTAAAAGAAGGCCGGATTTCAAGGGAGGATGAAGTCTTTTGGTGATGTGTTCTAAGTATCAACAGAAGCTATAACTACTAAGAAAATGCCCAAAAACTTAATCTTTTTTCTGCTACAATGAAATATTTAGCCTTAAGATGGTTCAGGAGCTTAGGAGAAAATACAATCCTTTCTTGGGATCAAATGAAAGACACATTTTTACGAAAATACCAAGACTATTGTAAGGATAATGTTAAAAACAACATTTTTAAAATGCAGCAAATAGAAGATGAAAGTCCTGAAGAATACTTAGAAAGGTTCTTATACAACTATCAAAAGTCAAAACTATTCACCATAGACCCAACCATAGTAAGAATTTTATTCTTGAAAGGTCTCAGGGACGATTGCATAGAAGTTTTAAACTTGTTGAGTTCAGGAGATGTACACCAAAAACCTTTTTCAGAAATTGCAAATTATTGTAGGATATACTCAAGAGGACAAGATAAAATAGGCAAAGGACCAAGAGATCATTTTAGAAGAAATACAAAACAAAGCTCAGGGACTGTCACCAAAACTGAGTTAGGAAACTTATTGGACAACTTTAAAATAGACATCTTGAGCACAATAAGTAACCAATTAGATACTCTGAAACTGAAAAAGAAACAAGAAGAAGATGCTTTACCAATATTTTTTCATAGATGCCGAATGAAGCGCAACAACAAGAAAGAATATCGATTAAATGTCATACAAATCTACGGTCTGTGTACACTAGAACACCCCACATCTGAGTGTCCAACCTTGCTTGAACTACAAGCCATGTATAGGGGAGGAGGAGTCTCACAAGAACAACCATACCCCTCTAAAAGACCTTGGAGAGCCCAAAATCCCAAGACATTTTATGATCCTAATACACAATATCAACAACAACAATGGGGTCCTTCCCCAATGACTTATCCACAATGGACACCTCAGCAAACTCAGCCTTGGCAACAAGGTTGGAGGGGACCTATGTATGGAATTCCCTCTTACCCTACATATCCACAGTACCCTGCAAACATTTCCCAATTACTACCTGGATTCAACCCACCACAGATGCAAGCCTTACTCCCACCTCCTATACAACAACAATTTACAACCCCCTTGAATCCTAATCAACAACAACAAGTATCTATAAATGCCAATCAACAACCACAAAACCAAGCTGCCCACAATCCTCCAAGACCAAAAACAATCCTTTCCCAGTCAGTCCCTAACCCCAATAATCGACCCACCCACCCTGTGCATAATACAAAAGTTCAAACCTTTCCCACCTATGAAATTCAACTACGATCAGGGAAAGTTGTAAACCAATCAGATCATGCAGTAATAATTCAGAAAGAAAATGATAATCATTCTGAGGAAGAAAACACTCAAACCACCCCTATAGAAAAAGAGGCCTCTCCTCCTATCCCAATCACTTCTCAGTCTGTATGAGTACCCCAACAAATTAATCTCCCACCTTACCCCAGAAGACTATTAGTGAAGAAACCTAACCCACCCTTGCACAGAGATATAGAAGATGAATTATGAAATGTGTGCATAAAAATACCTCTACTGCAAGCTATTAAAGATATCCCTATATACACCAAAATTATAAGGGATCTTTTCATTAAGAAACTAGGAAGGAAGAAGAAGGAACCTCCTCTTGTTCATGTAGTGGGACAATTAGCTGAATTTATTTTTGAAATGCCATACAAATATAATGACCCTGGAAACCCAGTTGTCACTATTGAAATTAGTGGCATTTCTCTACCAAACACACTCATTGATTTGGGTGTAGCTATTAATGTAATTCCTTTTGACACTATGCAAAAGCTCCAAATCAACCAGTTAAGACCAACCCAAACCATGATCGAGATGGCAGATACGTCAGTCATTAGCCCTGCAGGAAGTATAGATGATGTCACAGTCACTCTAGCTTCTTGGAATATCCAGTAGACTTTTTAGTCATCTATTCTAAATCATCCTCCAAACTAGGACACCCTATGGTTCTTGGCCACCCTTGGCTGGCCATAGCTGATGCCTTTATCAACTATCGGTTTGGTGAGATGACTATATCCAATGGCACACATAGCCAAAAACTTGTCCTCTTCCCTCCTGCCCAACTGACACAGGAAATACCTATTTGGTTAGAAAACCCTTATGGAGAGGAATATTGCATCAGACCTCTGTTAACACTTGAACAAGTAAGAGGAATACAAGAACAATCAGATGAACAAGTCTTAAGCTTATTTTTGGTTGACACAAATTGCATTGAATACCCAAGGTCTTTTGCAGAATTGTCACATATTTTTAGTTCCGAACTTCAACAAACTTGGCACCCTGATATCACTCAATTATACACTTTATCACTAGCCTCCTCAGATAAGGAAGAAACTACTGAACTTGTTGAGATTATCCCAGGAAAACCCTTGTATATCAACTCTAGTTTGGAACCAGAACAAAACACACAAGTGATTGAAATGCTCCAAAGATAATTTGATGCCTTTGCATGGGATAATGCAGACATGAAAGGAATTCACCCTGACACATGCACACATCATATCTACAATAATGAGTAAATCAGACTAGTCAGATAGCCTCAGCGAAGGAATAATCCATCCCTTAAAGATATTGTAAAAGAGGAATTGTAAAAACTCCTTCGAGCCAATCTCATATACCCCATTTTAGATAATCATTGGGTATCTCCACTTGTTATAGTTTCCAAGAAAAATGGTAAGTGGAGGATATGTGTAGACTTCTTGGAGTTAAACAAAGCCACCCATAGGGATTACTTTCCCTTACCATTTATTGATTAGGTGTTGGATACCCTATCTGGAAAGAAGTATTTTTCATTCTTGGATGGCTTTAGTGGTTACAACTAGATACAAATAGCACCCGAAGACCAGGAGAAGACCACTTTCACCTACCCTTGGGGCATATATGCTTATAAGGTGCTCCCTTTCGGACTTTGCAATGCCCCAACCACTTTTCAAAGAGTCGTCCTAGCCATTTTATCTGACTTGACCAATGATTGTGTGGAAGTCTACATGGATGACTTTACAGTCCATGGACAAGACTTCCAAGAAGCATTGGCCAGTTTAGAAAAAGTCTTTATTAGGTGTAAGGAAACTAACCTTTCCTTAAGTAATGAAAAATAAAAAATGATGCTCACTGAAGGTATTGTTTTAGGACATCACATTTCCCATTCTGGCATGAGAGTTGATCCGACAAAAATTTATATCATCACACAAATCAGAATACCTTCCTCACAAAAGGAAGTCTGCAGCTTTTTAGGACATGCTGGCTACTATAGAAGATTCATTCTGAATTTTACAAGCCTAGCTACCTCTTTATTTAAATTATTATCTAAAGAAGTTGAATTTAAGTGGGATGATGAATGCCAAATATCTTTTGAAATTCTAAAACAGAAATTGTCAACTAACCCTGTATTAAGAGGACCAAATTGGTCCCTTCCTTTTCATATCTATACCAATTCCTTAGACACAGCCCTTAGGGCAGTCCTTGGACAAAGAGAAAATCAAATGCCATATGCTATTTACTTCGTCAGTAAAAATCTGTCTCCAGCTGAAGTTAATTATACGGTCACAGAAAAATAATTTCTAGATGTAGTCCATGCTATTAATAAATTTAGACACTATATTACAACATATTAAGCTTTTGTACACACTGATCATTCAACCATCCGATTCTTAATGAACAAACCTATAACAAATCCTAGAGTTACAAGATGGCTCTTATTATTACAAGAGTTTAATATCAACATTATCGATAGACCTGGTAAAGATAATCTTGTGGCTGATTTCTTATCTAGAATGATCTAGGAGATAATGCACCAATAGAAGATACCTTTCCTGATGAAAAATTATTTTCTATTTCTACATTCACTCCGTGGTATGTAGATGTCGCTAACTATCTTGTGACAAGGAAGATGCCTCAGAAATTGTCTCCTAGAGAAAAACAGAAAGTAATTCAACTAAGTGCAAATTACATGTGGCACGATGATTGCTTCTACAAAACATGACCAAATTTGGTGATCAGGATATGTGTAAGGGAAGATGAAATTCATGATATTTTACAAGCCTTCCACGATGGCCCTTGTGGAGGACACTTCACAGACAAAAGGATTGCTTACAAAGTTCTGTAATCAGGTTACTACTGGCCCCATATTTTCAGAGATGCTAAAACCTATGTGTCCAATTGTGATGAATGTCAACGAATGGGTAAGCCTACTGCATGAGACCAAATGTCACTCCAAGCCCAAGTAGTCATTGAACCATTCGAGAAATGGGCATTAGATTTTGTAGGGCCCATTAAGCCTGCATCTAAAAAGAAAAAGTATATACTTGTATGCATTGACTATGTGACTAAATGGGTTGAAGCAAAAGCTTTATCGGCTGCAAGTGAACAATCAGTGGTAGATTTACTTTTTAATGATATCTTTAAGAGATTTGGTGTACCGCGAGAAATTGTGACTGATCATGGAATTCAATTTATCTCTCATCTATTCAAAGCTATTACAGAATAGTACCAAATCAAACATAGGAAATCTACACCCTATCATCCACAAGAAAATGGACAAGTAGAATCTACCAACAAAGTTATTGAGTCCATTCTTACCAAAATAGTACAACTGCACCATAAGGATTAGGCTGACAGATTATTAGAATCCTTATGGGCTTATAGAATCACCTGGATGAATACAACATGGCATACACCCTATGAGTTAGTGTATGGGAAGCAGGTGCTTCTCCCCATAGAATTTCATATCAAAACCTTCAGGACTGCAGTACAAGTTGGGATGAACTTGGATGAAGCCCAACAAAAAAGACTTTTGCAGTTTAATGAGTTGGATGAAACTAGGCAGGAAGCACTTCAAAGGACTACCCTCATTCAAGAACAGAGAACAAAATAGCATGACAAGTATCTCAAAAAGAAAAAATTTCAACAGGGAGATTGAGCCCTATTGTATGATAGCAGATTCAAGAACTTCAAAGGTAAGTTAACTACCCGTTGGATGGGACCTTACGAAATTGATACTATCTATGATAATGGTTCAATCAGGATAAAGACAATTGATGAACAACAGACACCATTACTTGTGAATGGTCACCAGTTGTGAGTTTGCAACAAGCCTCTGTCAAAAGAAGAATTACTGACTCATATATTACAGAATTTAGACATGCATATGATCAGTAAGGAAGGAGATCCTCCTACCGACCCACATTGATTGATTGGTTTATTTAAAACTTTTTGTACATAGGTGTGGATCGAATTTCGTTAATAATCCGAAGGTAACAAGAGACTCTTACCTTCTTTTGTTTTACTTTCACAAATTTTCTTTTTTTTTGTAAGAAATTTTTTATAATCTATTTGATCCTTCATGAACTTGCTAAACATCAATTGTAGGCATCAACAATATTTTGTTCTATTTTGGTACCAGAAATCTTGCTCTGGTCCAGTATCAGTCCGGTACCAGAGTCTGTCCTTCTTTGGTGCTATCAAGACACATTACCTAATTGACAAAGCATACTACACATATTTCAAAATCTTATGTCAATTAATCTGAAGTATGAAGCAATGCAACAACCACTTAAGATGGAACCACGAAGCCAAATGAAGTATCAAATGGCAGCCTTTCTATTGAAAACTAAAGGGAAGTATTTTAATTTCTTATGGTTTTGTTGCTGAGAAGAATTTTAATTTCTTTTGGTTCTGTTGCTGAGGAGAATTTTAATTTCTTTTGGTTATGTTGCTGAGAAGAACTCTAATCTCTTTTGATTTTGTTGCTTAAAAACAAAATAAAAAGAGGGACATAATCTTTACCTATGATTTCTCAAAGAACCACAATCCACTTTAAAGACTAGAATTTTCCTTTACCCAACATTTTAGCATGATTTAAAGGAAAAAATATATGAGCCTATAAGAAATCATCTCACCCTAACCAGAATTCAATAGTATTCAATGGATTATCTTATTAAAGAGTAACATATCAGTATATGAACACTCTCTACCATGGGCACACTACCAAAATTTTTATGGTAGAGGATGTACCAGTACCCTAAGAAAAATTTAGGTCATTCTCTTATGGACAACTTCAGACAAAATTATACATCTGGATCACTCTAAAGAAATAATGTGCATAAAAGTTTATTTTTTCCTTCAGACAAATCTTTAAAAGACATACAAAAGAAGAGTGTATGCCTTCCAACCCAATACCATCCCACCTTGTAAAAAGGTTTTCAGATGAGCCTCCCCTGTCACCATGCAAAGAACTCTTTAATACACACCAAAATAGGTGACTACGGACAAGAAGCATCTGATGGAAAAAGGGTTTAAGAGACTAACCCACCAAGATACTGAATAGGTCCACTAGCAGTGGGTACCAGTCTATGGTATGACTAGGGAAACCCATCAGGGTACTGAACAGGCCTATTGGCAATGGGGCATTCTGCCTGGGGAAGGAACCTCTCACTAATTATCACAACTACCCCACCGTAATATTGAACAGGCCTACTGGCAGTAGGTTCTGGTTCAAAAATGTCTCATATATACTTGTCTGATTGAAAAATTCACTTTTTGTCATCTAAAACAAAAACAGTAAAGGTCATTATTGGCTTTCATGAGATACAAAACTCCATATGAATTAGCAACATAATTACTCCAAGAAAATGTCCATTTGAGAATCACCATAATTCAACTTACTGGTCTAACATCTAAATCCTACACTATCTAAGAAGGAAACTTCTTAAGAGTGGAGACCTAACTATGGAGTCTAATCTACTTATATTGTGAAATTTATCTTTAATAGCCAACGATAGTAAATCTTTGAAGCAAGTTAGGTGGGATATGTTCTTTTGGAAAATATATATATTCCCCTGTTTCACTGTTGAATGCTACCTCTACAAATAATCCATTAAAAAAAGAGCAATTTCATTTTTGGCATGAGATACAAACATATATATTCCACTGTTTCACTACTGAATGCTACCTCTATCAATAATCCATTAGAAGAAGGGCAATTTCATTTTTTGGCATGAGATCATATGATAAGTGATAAGTTGTACTTCTAAAATTTGATTGATTTCTTTTGCTCTTGTCATTTTTTCTCCATTATGATATAAAATGTTGAATCTTCTTGCCTACAAATGTACCACATCTTCGGCATGGGGGAAGGTCAAAGAGCCTCTTCAGAATTCTTTTCCAGACTTACATGATCACCCTGCAGAACCAAACACAAAAGAAGATAAGCACAGAATATCAGAAGTACAGGACATTCCCATACCAAGTTTTCAAGAATCTTCAGTCTAAAAGGATGAATTCTAACAATTTACAAGTAGTCACATATGCTATGGGTATTGATCATACAAAGGTGAAAGCAAAGGTAACATGGTATTTATTTTCCTATGCTCATAAAACTACAATAAGTATGAAAAGATATACTAGATCTTATGATCTTAGTATTAAACCCATGCGCCTATCCCTCATACCCATATGCCTAAACCTAATCAATCCTCTCATAGCTCTTGAACATGGTTAAAGGAAAAAATCACATCAAAATATGAAGCACGTTCAGTAATGATAAGCCACGAATATATATTTCATCCTTAAACAATTCACGAACCCATCTTATATCATGAACCACAATCCAACACTAATTTCACCCCCTGAAAAGTCCAATCACCTATTCCAAAATGACGCCCTGATACCCAACGTCTTGTCCTCATCATTACAGTAACGGGTAGATATGAAATGGCTTATTTGGTGGTGAAGCCATCCAGAGAAGCCTCATTTGGTCATAACTTTTCCTTGCAAAACCCTTACTTAAACTTACCATTTGCAACACCATCACCATTCTTCCCCTTAACGTGAGATTTTCTCCAGTCCCAAGCCTGCTCCTTTCCAGTACCAAATCCTTCATCAATTAACTAAACCCTTGTGTTACATCCTGATCCTTTTCTCAACTTATAATGATGGTCGTTACTAGACATGAACCGGTTTTCCAAATTTATAGGGAAACTGAGGAGTACCAATTATGTCAAGAAAAATATGCTAGATTTGGGTGGATACCATTTCTGGAAAAATTTACAGGCTAGCACGAGAAGATATCTCAGGAATTTATACAGAGCTATGATGGAATTTATACAGAGCTGTGAATTTATACAAGTGATAATTAATGAAGAAACCTTAAGGGAGGTTACGGGACTACCTAGCAGAGGAGCCAAATACTTCAAAGGTGTATGAATTAACAAAGAAATGTGCCAACAATTCTTGAAGGCAGATCATCAGCACTCTGACTAGAAGAAGGGGATCCCTAGGAACTACATCAAAGAAGAATGCCATCCAATGATTACCAGTCTTCAACGATTTGTCACCTATGAAGGTAGGTATGTTGTGACCTTCATATATCATCTTAGGCTTCTATTGCATTTTGAAGGAGGCCCTGAAATCAATTTCCCATATTTTCTATGGATGAGTTTGAATAAAATGATAAGAGGTGTTAAATCCATCTCCAAAATAGAGAAGACTAGCATTTACCATCAAGGTCTAATTAAAATCCAAGTTTTACATGAACTTAGGAAACATAAGATTAGTTGGAAAACCCTTATCACACAACACCTTTCCACAGAAAACAAACCTATGGAGGAAACCCAACATGCTCCAAAGAAAAGTAAGGAACCCCAAGAAAAAAAGAGCAAGAAGGATAATACAACTCCACCATCATCTAGGGTAGTGAGCCAACATGAAAAAGAAGGGTCCTCTTCCACAGTCAATAAGACTTCTAAAAGCTCTGAATCAAAAGGTAAAAACAAATTAGTTGAGGAGACTTCAACGGTGGCAGTTGAGAAAGAGGGCCATCAAACAAAAATGATGAAGAAAGGGAAGCATATCTCAGAAACTAAAAGTAAAAAGTCTATGGCACAACCCCCTGTCATCATTTCATAATTAGAGAAGAAGAAAAGGAAGCCTATGAGCATCCCTAATCCGGTACCTCCTTGTAAAAGAACTACAAGGAGCATGGCAAAGAAGGGAAAAACAATAATCAATCCTCATAGACTAGAAGATCCAATCGACCTTACTTCCCCTTCTGAGGATTTACCAATCCAAGATGACATCCCTAGTTTAACCGAGGAGCAAGCCACTATTACTTTATGTGGTATTAGGGAGGAAGTTGAGGAAAGGGAGTACATCCAGCTAGTAATGATGGATTCAACAAAGACCTCGACAAAAGAACAAATGAAGAAAAGGATTGGGGAATTGAAAAAACAAAATCAAGAACTCCAACAGGAAGTGAAGGAATATCAACTCTTGGACAGGTATATCAAAAAGGAAAATGAGCAATTGAAAGCAACCAGCCAACAACTTCAAGACGACCATGAAGAGACCTATAACAATCTCAAGAAGGTATTATGACTCCTACAATATGTTAGGGTCATCAAAAGGGAGCTGAAAGAAGAGGCTTCAACCATCAACATCATTGATCCACCAATGTAAAGAACACAGTCTCAAGTTTTGAAAAAAATTGGATTGTTTTTAGTTGTATGAGGACATGAAAAGATTTTGGCATGGGGGAATGTTGAGACCCGAAATTGACATCCCCATTACCCTATTATACTCTTCACCTATACCTTTTTGGCCTACCTAAAGCTTGAGTGAATGACAAGAAAGCTACCATTTTCCAGTAATAAGGTCATAAGGTAAAGTATGGTTAATTCATGAATTTTGTGGTTTATTGAGTTAGGGAATTAAATATTTCATGTACTAATGCTTTGATTTGTCATATATAAATATTTGACCTCTAGATATACATCATTCTTGTACCATCTCAACCATCCGGTACCTGTGCACCAAGACTGTTGTTGTTCGAATCCAGTACCAAGCACATCTGGTACTAAAATAACATCTGTTGTGATCCAGTACCAACATGCACTGTTATGATCTGGTACCAATAGCCACACACTATCATGATCCAGCACCACCTTTTGCACACTGTCATGATCTGGTACCATCTGCCTGTTACGATCCAGTACTAATATGGAAGAGCTTAATGCACTAAGTTAAGTGCCAGATCTCGCCTAAGTCAATTGGTGGACATCTATTTTATTTAGCAAGGCTATGATAAGAATAGTTTGTTGATTTCCTCATCCTCATGCACTTCGTGTCATGAGGATGAAGCTAAAGATGTAACCAAATGATTGAACTTAACAACTAATTGATTTGCAAATCACTTCGCCTCCTTGTGTTTCACGATTCAGACTATTAAATAGCCATGGAAAGGATGGTAGAAGTAGTAGGAGAGTTAGCATATTATCAATATCGAAAGCAGCGTGTGATAGTACAGAACATATCCTGAGTGAAGATTAATGGAATGCCATTTTATCTCCATATTCTGATTATCTATGATTAAGTGTGAGTTGAGTTGTTAATGAAAGTTTTGATTTTATGTTTTGAAATGTGAGTGAGAGTAATGTGTGTGTTGAAGACAAGCCTCTTGTAGACTTCAACAGCTGACCCGTTGAAGTGGCAATAGCCCACCGCCCAACAAAGTTCAACCTCTTCATAGATTAGCATTAGCATTTGTTTTCCAGTAATGTAAACATTAAATTAGCTAAAGCTTTAACTCTATTAGATGATAGCAGTATAGCCTAGACTAGGATTTCCATTATATAATTGCTTAGAGATCTTTATTTGCTCTATTTTTGCATATACCCTATTTCTATCCTCATGAATTTGATTTCCTTGAGTGATCATAGATGTTGGAAACAATAGTCAAAACTATTTGGATGAGAACTAGTGAAGTTCATTGTGAACCACAACAGAACCAACATATTGACTATTGAACTACCCATGCTATGCTTTGATGATTGATGTGTGATTTCCTTTCAAAAGTGTGGATTGCATAGTTAGTTTTCTGGGTTATATAATAGAGTTGATCTATCAAACCAATTCCATCTCATACTTGCATGTGCCATAATGGAATGAATAGCCTCTCTGTGAAAGACAACCAAAGTGCATTGCATTTTTCTATTTTGATTTGTTCCCAGCATGCATAATCTAGTTTAATTTTATACTCATGACATTAGATATTACCTTTCTTACTGGTGTCTTGTAACTCTATTGATTATGAATCGAGGATTGATAATTAATGAGTGCATTATACTAAACATATAAGTAGCACATCAAGAATCCTACCCTTGTGTTCATAATAATCACTACCCTATAAGAATTATATATACTAAGGTCTATAACACCTATAACCTTAAATCTCTAATTCATATACACTATAACATAGTATCACCCATTTAACCACTATTACTTGTAAAACCAAACCTTATATAAATTTTTTAAACCTTATAATCTCCAACCCCTAATTAATTTAAATAATAGCCCCAAACCATTAGTAGTGATGACATATCATCTCTATAACCATTAATACCTACAATCTAGATAAAAATATCATCCATAATACTTAACTTGATTATGTCCTAACCATTAATCTGTACTATTCCAGATGTAAAATAGTATGTAGAACATAAATATTTTAGCAAGTAATGGTAGAACACCAATGATATAACCAAAACAATTCCAGAATAATACCATAATAACACCAGAAAGAGCACCTTTATTAATGATAGAAATGTTCACTCGCCTCTTCAAGGGGGAAAGCTCCGGCATAGTAGATCTCTATTAAAATAATGTCCAAGACCAAACTTCTCATATCCTCTACCCCTATTTATACTAAATCTATCTATCCAAAATAGCAATCTAGAGGAAAATCCTTCTAGAAGTGGAATCTTCTATTAGGTCTTCTTACATTTGAATTATTCTTCCTTATCGCTAGGCCTTATTAATGTTGGGATTTATTACCTGGAATTATATTATTCTACTTACGTGAGACATTAGGGAGGTTAGGTCCCTAACATTCCCTCCCCATTGAAGAACAACCTTTTCCTCAAGGATTAATATGAGGAAATTGTTGTAGAATGGTGGCTGGCACCCAGGTGGCATCTTCTGGAGTTGTATCTTTCCATTGGACTAACACTTCCTTGATGGTTCGTTGATGGAGACAATTCTCTTGTTGGTACAATACTTATTGTGGCTGCAACCTATGGAACCTTGTTCATCCAACTCAGGTAGACTAGTTTGAGTTTGGAACTTAGTTCCAATCACCTTCTTTAAGTAGGAGACAAGAAAAATAGGATCGAGCTTCAACTGACTGGGTAGAAATAATTGATAGGCCACCAATCCCATGTGCTTAAGCACTATATAAGGACCATAAAATTTGGGAGAAATTTTATGACAATGTTTAGCTTTTAGTGGAGTTTTCTTATAAGGTTGTAGTCGAAGAAACGCTTGGTCCCCTTCAACACATTGTCAATCAGAACGAACTTTATATGCTTCTTTCTTCATGTGATTCTAAGACATGACCAAATTGTCTTTGAGGGCATGAAAAATATCCTCTCAGACTATAAGAGTTTTTTCAACCTCTTGAACCTTTGTAACCCTGGGAATATATGAGAGAAACGATGGGGGATTTTTTCCATATACTGCTTCAAAAGGAGTCATTTGAGTAGTTGTATGGTAATATGTGTTGTACAACCATTCAGCTAGGGATAACCACTGAGCCCACCAATTTTTCCTCTCAAATTAAAAACACCTCAAATATGTTTCCAAACAATTGTTGACAACTTCAGTATATCCATCCGTCTGGGGGTGATAGGTGATGTTGAGATGTAATTGGGTTCCCTGTAGGTTGAACAATTCTTTCCCAAAGTTGTTGGTAAAAGTGGGATCTCTATCAAAGAAAATATAATTAGGCATGCCATGAAGCTTGAAGATAGTATCCATGAGTATTTGAGCCACTGTGGATGTGGTGAATGGGTGTTGAAGAGAAAAAAATGAGAATATTTGGAGAGACAATTGATGACCACCATTATGACTAACTTATTTCTCGATTTAGGTAATCCCACAATGAAATTCATAGAAATATCTCACCAAGTAGGAAGGGGAATCATAAGCAGTTGGAGTGTTCCTAAAGCTTTGATAGTTTCTCCCTTGTTGTGTTGACAAACTTCACATTCATTAGGTTTTGGTAAAACCTAAATCCCTGGATGTGGGTAAAGAATGAATTTAAAAAAACATTGTGAATTTAAGTTGTGATTTCTTTCATAAATACAAATGGCCTTTGTAGTGAAGCTCTTCATTGTGCCAAGAGTACCCTAGAGAAACTGGAGAATTGTGTTGCAAATGGTGTATCGTGCTAGAAATTTTGGGGTCTTGTATCCATTCCCGAAAAACAACTTCGACCTGTCATCTTGATATTTTTGGGAAAGAGAATCAACCACTACATTTTACTTTGACTTATTTTCAATTATCTCATAATCATATCTAAATAGCTTGGTCACCCATTTTTGTTCCTCCAGTGATGAAATTCGATTTCAAAAAAATACTTGAGACTCTAATGATCAATTTTGATTTGGAATCATTGACCAAATAAATAAGGATGCGAGATATCCACTGCATGAAGAATAGATAACATTTCATTTTCATAAATGGATTGGCCCAAATGTCATTTGAAAATTTGTTTACTAGTGAAGGCCAAAGGGTTGCCATATTGCATGAGGAAAACCCCAATTCCTTTCCCGGAAGAATCAAATTTCAATACAAATGTCTTTGTTAAGTATGGAAGTGCTAGGATAGGGTTCAAGAACATAACATATTCCAACGCTTGGAAGTATTGATCCATAGCTGAAGTCCAAGTGAAATCATTCTTTTTAAGGAGATAAGTGAGAGGAAATGACTTCCTTTAATAGCCCGTTAAACCTAGAAAATCACACAATATCTTAAGAGTTTTAGGTCAAGGCCAATCTTGCATAGCTTCAATCTTCTTAGGATCCACCTGGACACCATACTCGTTGACAATATGACCAAGTATTCCACTTCTAAGGCACCAAAGGCATATTTAGATGGTTTGAGGAAAAGTTGGTGCTTAGAGAGTAGATGGAGAACTTGATTCACATGGGAGATATGTGATGTCCAAGTTTTACTATAGATGAAAATATTATCAAAGAAAACTAAGAATAAATGATGGAGAAAAGGACAAAATACATGATTCAGAAGACTTTGAAAAGTGGAGGGAGCATTACACAAGAAAAATGTCATTACCAAGAATTCATAGTGACCCTCATGAGTTCAAAATGAAGTTTTAGGAATGTATTCTTCTTTCATATGGATATGGTGGTAGCCAAAACGTAGATCCATTTTGGTGAAGTACTGAGCACCACTCAATTCATCCAAGAGGTATCCAACTCAATTTTCTTTGATTGTGAGTTTGTTGAGGGCACGAAAATCATGACACATTCACGAAGTACCTTCTTTATTAAGTACCATGGCCATAGGGGGAGAATAGGGGATGATATTGGGATGGATAACACCCGCTTCTAGCATTTCGTGAACAATTTTATCATTTTCAATATTTTGGGAGAAGGGATGAAAATAAGGGAGAACATTGGGAGGAAGACTACCCAATATGAGAGGGATGGAATGATCATGAGCTCCATGTGAAGGGGGGACTTCTTAGGGAGTAGTAAAAATAACTTGGTGGCGATATATGATATATTGGAGGTCAAGATGCACAAAAGGTGTGTCAACAACATGAATGGAGTGGAGTTGGGAAATAATTCCAGAATGACCCTTTTTGAGGAGATTTTCCATGTGATGGGAACTGATGATCTTAGGGGATCCTGTTGTGATTCCTTGGAACTTTTACAGTTGTCCCTCCTGTTGGAATTGCATGGATAATTCCTTAAAATATATGATAATGGGATCAAGAGTATGTAACCATTAGAGATGAAGAAAAATTTAACAACCACCTTTGTCTATAGAAAACATATGGTTTGTTAAGAACCAAATACTTTCATGCAGAAACACCACAAAGATTCAGAGAACAATATAGAAGAACCATACTTTTATTATAAGAAAACCATTGATGTGGGGAAACAACATACAATGGATCTTATTATGGAAGGGATTGTCTAATGTTCACTTACCTCTTCAAGGGGGCATCCTCTTATTGAGATATCACTCCAAATACAATACTTCTCTTCATATCTCATTACATTTCTTGAACCACTTTATATAGTGCTACCGACCACTTGATAACATTATAGAGGAAGAACCTTCTAAGAAGTTCTCTTACATTTATTATATCTAACCGCCATAGTGGGCCTTATTTAATAATATATTGGACCTATTCCACCTTAAATTGAATGAAATCCATTATTATTACTATGGGCCCTCTACCCCCCCCTCACTACCTCTCTAGCTACCTAACATTCCATCCCCCTTATGAAATATTTGTCCTCAACGCTTGATATGAGGGTGTCCAACCATATACCAGGGTCCCATGGATAAGTGTGCACCATAGCACTGAAGTAGACTAGAGAAATAGGGTCCCATGTAGGAATAAGATCTATCATGCTAAAGTTGTCCTACAACCATAATAAACATGGGTCCCATGTCCAGTTACTCATGTGAACTCCACGTTGAATATATCGAAACATCATAGCCAACTGGAAATTATGCTCCAAAGAGTGGCATTGGTCAAGTGGATCAAAATATGTAGAACCGACCAAAAATTCATCCCCTACTACTGGATAATAATAAAAATGAAGAACAATGTGCATATAAATCTCTTTTCTTCTCTTAAGGATGTTCTCTACAAAAGGTGCAGTAGAGTCATCAAATAGAAGATGAAAATGGTTTTCATCCCATAATGACAACTATCCATATACCAATCATAACAAGCATCCTCAAAATTATTCCAATCATGTGCTTCTTAATTATATTCATCCCTGATGTCATCTATAATGTATCTCTCTTGCATTGCAAGTGTGATCACTTGAATATTTTGAGCACTTATCTCAATGGATTCAAACTTCCATATAATTTCCATAAGAAGTTGAATATCCATTGGAAATACCACATACAATATACCAAAATAAATATCTTAAAATTATCTATCCAATGGCACTGATATGGTAGCAATTTGAGCACTTTGTGAAAAATTATGAGCTCTACAGTCTCGTTGTCATCACGAAAAACCCACCAAAAAGGTTTATTTTAAATCAACGATATTTTCACTTCCACAGCTCTGATTTGGATGATTTGTTTTTGAAACTGAGTGAAATTGTGAGAGGAAATGAGATTTGTAATTTGTTTGTGAAAATTTGTCCCTAGATGTTATAGAAATAAGAAAATCTACATGACCATCCATGCAAAAAATTATTCCCTTTTTTGGCCAAGGAAAGTGATCTGATACCAATTGTTAAGTACCTAAATATATCTACAAATATACTTCAGAACTAACCAAGAATCTCAACAAGAATAATAGAAACCATTCACCAAATATTGAACACAAGAAATAAATAAAACCCGTGAGGTAAGGTAACAACATATATTAATCCTTAAGGAAGGATAACACTCCTCAAGAAATGCTTGATACATTCAAAAAATTCTTCACTATGCTTCAATACATTGCTTTCACTTCTTTATATAACTCTCTCTATCTCCTAGGAACCTTCTAGAGAGCCTTCTCACATTTGGTATATCTAACTACCATAATGGATCTTATTTAATAATATAGTGGACCTAGTCCACCTTACATTGAATATGAATAACCACATTCCCATTTGATACCTTCCTAGGTACCCCATATTACCTCCCTAGGTATACTACTTCACATCGTCCCCCACATTTCATGGAACCTCCATAGGCAATCATGATTTGAAAATTATTGATGGCACAGATGTAACAATTGACTTCTTTGTAAATGTAGAGATGAATAAAATTATGGGTGCTACCACTATCCACAAGGATGATAAATTTTCTATTTTTAATGTAACCAACTAATTTGAGAGTCTCGGGAGTAGAGAAGCCATTGAGGTAATTAAGTGAAATCACCGGGTCAACTTCTAGTGGATCAGAGGGTTGGGTCAGATTAGATGGAGGTGGCAGTTCCTCCACAGGTGGAACAAGAACCTCTTCTTCATAAATATCCTCAGTCATAGCCATTAAAATCTTATGTTCCTTACACTTGAGCCCTGGAAAATATTTGTCATCACAATTATAGCAAAGACCCTTGAGTTGACATTCAACCATTTCATCCGTGGTTAATTTATAGATCTTGAGGGGACTCGCAGGAGGGGCATAGTTGGTGTGTTTAGGGAGAGGAGGAAAGGAGGGTTTGCGGATTTGGGAGAATATAATCTATTTTTATTCCTTGGCTCATTGTGTAGCTTCCAACCAAGTCTAGGGGCATGGCATGAGAACATGGGCACAAATTTCATCTTTGAGGCCATTAATAAAGAATTCCCTAAAGAAACCATCTGACATGACCTCTGTTATGAAATTCAAGTGCTCAAATGCGGAAATAAAGTCTTCCACTATCCCATAATGCTTCAACTTGGTCAAATGACCTAAATGGTGGGTGTTAGAGTCAAAGTGATCATAAAGTTCTGCCACAAAATGTGTCCAAGCAAGATACCATTGGTGGGAATGTTTTCTCCATTTTCACCATTGCCATCATTCTAGATCCATATGTAGGACACCATATTGAAGTTTGGATAAATCATCAGTAAAGCCATGCAAAGACAAATAATGTTCCATTTGGGTGACCTATCCTGTGTGATATGAGCCATCAAATTTGTTCACCTCAATTCTAGGAGAGCCTAGGTCTCAAGAAAAGTGGGTAGTATGAGGACCTTGGTAATGGGAAGAGTCACGATCATCCTGATAAGATGGTTGCTCAAAAGAGGAAGGGTTCTAGGAATGTCCCATGAAGTGTTCAAGGGTGGCTTTAAGGTATTTGAGGTATTTGATGTTGGCACATTGATCCTATAGGGTATAAATAGTATAATTGATTGAGCTAAGGTTGGAATTGATATTCTTGATGTCTTCCTTGTTCTAGAGGTCTTCAACAACCAATGTATTGAGTTCTTGGGGTCGGGTGTTTGGAATTTGGAAAAATGGGAAGGAAAATGGTATAGTGGGGACAAAAGGGGGATCCAATGGGATAGGGTCCAAATAAGGGTGTCAGAAAAGGGTCGGGTCCACAAAACAAAATTGGGTTAAAAATGACAGGTATCAATGGAATCAGGGAGAAGAGAGGAACCCAATGGGATATGTCCCAAATAAGTGTACCAGTGGGACCTCTATACTCTATTTTTTTAACTCCTATGGAGTTATACTCCGCCCTGAATAATATTGTAGTGACGAAATGGCCAAATGATTAATAGGATGAAATGTGTAGTAATTTCGCAACCAGACTGTAGGAGGCACATTTGCATGGAAATAGATCTTATATGTTCTTTTTTTCTTTATGTCTGAAGGGTTAGGGTATTCAGGGTTTCTACAAACAATGTTTTCCCTATTCTATAGATCTTTGATATACGTGCAGGGTCCAACAATAGTACTCAACCCAATATCTTAGGGTACCAACTAAGGAGGCTATATTGTGCTCTTAGCCATACTACCCAAATACTTAGGTACTAGAGAATATATTCCCGAGTGTTGTTCTCGATAGACCTATAACATTCAGGCGATAGATCGGTTTATCTATGAAGGGCTTAAGGATATCTAGGTCGATTCATATACATGTGTTGTCAGGTCTGCTACCACTCGAAGGGGTACCACCAAGGGTTACAAGGGTGACCAACAGATTTGTGCTTAAAAACCACTTGTATTTACTTTGTGTATTCTTCCCCGACCATGGATTTATGCGCTAAATGACCGATCTTTTCAGCTTTAAGATGCCAGAATACATCTCTACCCTGAAAAAAAAATTAACCCACAATTTTTTGCCCAGGAAAGTGTTTTGATACCACTTGTTGCATTCCATATGTAAAATAGTATGTAGAACATACATATTTTAGTAAGTAATGACAATAAAAAAATGATAGAACTAGAACAATACCAGAATAACACTAGAAAGAGCACCTTTATTAATGATAGAAATGTTCACTTGCCTCTTCGAGAGGGAAACCTCTAAAAAAGAAGAGATCTATTACAACAATCTCCAAGACTAGAATTCTAATATCCTCTATTCCTATTTATACTAAGTCTACCTATCCAAAAAAAAAATCTAGAGGAATATCCTTCTAGAAGTGAAATATTCTAGTAGGTCTTCTTACATTTGACTTATTCTTCTTTATTTCTAGGCCTTATTCATATTGGCCTTTATTAAATGGAATTATATTATTCTACCTACATGAGGGGTTATAGAGGTTTGGTCCCTAACATAACCCCTAAACCAAGTAATACAACCTATGACCTCTATAACCATAAACACCCAACCTATTTAATCCTTAAATACTAACCCAAAACCCTCAAACCATTAACATTTATAAATGATAATTTCTATAACTCCTAACCCCATATAAATTAAAACTCCTAAATCTTAAATCATATAACCTGAATCCCATAATCCATAGAACCCTTATAAAACATAATTCTAACCCATTTATAACTAATATTCCCTATAACCTTTATAAACTCTAACCTTCAATTATTAAACCATAGCTCCTAAAAACTATAATAAATCACAAATATCACCCCTAACCACTAACCCCTATAACTCAAAATTACTAACTCCTAAAATGTATAATTTATATGACTTAACCCATTCAATACTTATTCAATTAAAGCTGATGTAGTGTCCCCACTACATAACTCATAAAACAAAATCATACCCTAAGATTAAATGCATATAACAACACTATTTAAACATGAGTGAAACTCATGTATCATTCATAGAACAACATATAAATTTCTATAAACTCACAGTTCAAGCACAAAAACAAAAACCCATGAATTTAGTTCATAGACAAAGATACAAACACTTTTTTTTTAACAACAAATGAGCAACTGATTGTAGGGGATGGGTGTTCCCCCCAGCCATAGATTTTTTGCTCCAAATAATGGTAGAAAATAACCCCTAATCTTAGGATATGATTCCACAAAATAGGGTGTATCTCTCACATCCCAATTCACTCCCACAACCAACTAGTATACTAAC
>SNQJ01S0023359.1:24432-62749 GCA_010110895.2 Picea sitchensis
GCCAACTTACTATGAGGAACAATAGGTGGGATCATTTCATGCTCTAGTACAGGGAAACAAGATTGCAGAAGAATACGAGATCAGGTTTATGGAATTGGTCAAATATGTTTTATACTTGGATAATTATCAATGATAGGCAGAACACTTTGTCTATGGGTTAATCCCTAAGATAAGGGTCATGGTGTGGATGTGGAAACTGTCTTCGGTAGCAGAAGTAGTAGAAAATGCATGTTATGTTGAGGAACACATGAACTTAAATGGAGGTATGAGGTCAACCTTTCTGCATTGTCCTGGATTCATAGGGAAGGCCCCTAGGAAATTTTCTAGGGGAGGGAGCTCAAGGCCACCTCCATATGGTAATAGAGTCACACCAAGGACAGTCGCCATAGGTATTTCAATGGCAACGAGTGTAGCATCTCGTTCATCACCAACGACACAAGCAGGTCCACGACCATCTCAGGGGATAACTAGTAGGGTAGGGGTTCCAGGGGATGGAACTCATTTCAAAGACAGTCATAGAACAATGCGTAGTTTCAATCTCGTGTTACCTGTTGGGGATGTGGAGGACCCCATTACCAGCGTGACTACCCAGAGTTACAATAAGAATTTGTGCATAGAGAAGAAAATCCCCCGATGGGAAGAGCAAGTGGTAGCCACTAGATTTAGGAAGAAGTTAATAATCGCCAGGAAGAACATCAATCCACGGTGTCGGAGTCATCAGGTATGCTAAATCATATCAATGTTAAGATTTTATTTGATTCTGGTGCTACATATAGTTTCATTTCACCATCTGCATTAGAAAGGAGTGGGTTGGCAACCTATGAGCATGATGACTTTAAACAATTCGAGATGGATTCGGGGGAAAAAAAAGTGGTAGGACCTAGCATTAATAATTGTATAGTAGACCTGGGAGTGTGTACTACCAGGTTGAAGGTATATGTCACTGCTCTCGAGACGTATGACCTAATCATTGGAATGGATTGGTTAGAAGCTCATCGAGCTATGGTAGTTTTTTTCGCAAAAAGGGTGCTTTGTGTTGATGATGAAGGAAGGACAGTAGAGATCCACGGTGTATGAAGAAAGGTGTCTTTACACTTTATATCAACTATGAAAGTTAAGTGGTGTATGAGGCAAGGGTGTCGACTATATGTAGTGGAAGCAGTGAGTGAAAGGAAAGGACCCTCCTTAGATCAGTACCCAGTATTGTCATAGTTTAAAGATGTTTTTTAGAATGAGTTGCCAGGGTTACCTCCTGAGAGGGAGCTTGATTTTACTATTGAGCTAAAACCTGGTGCAGAACCAATTTCCAAGACTCTGTATAGGATGACAGTGCCAAAACTTTGTGATTTGCAAATGCAGCTGAAAGAGTTACTAGACTTAGGGATAATAAGGCCCAGTGTCTCACCTTGGGGTGCACCAGTAATTTTTGTGAAGAAGAAGGATGGTTCCTTATGATTGTGTATAGATTACAGGGACTTGAACCGTGCTACAGTGAAAAATAGGTACCCAATTTCGCGAATAGATGACCTCTTTGATCAGATGAAAGGGGTAGCGGTATTCTCAAAAAATGATTTGTGATCAGGGTATCACCAGTTAAGGATTAAAGAAGATGATATTCCTAAAAATTCCTTTTGAACTCAGTTTGGACATTATGAGTTCATTGTAGTACCTTTCGAATTGACCAATACGCCAACAATATTCATGAGCCTCATGAACAGAGTATTTTGAAAGTACATAGACCATTTTGTGCAAGTATTTCTAGATGACATCCTCATCTATTTCAAGAATGAAAGAGAACATGAGGAACACTTACGAGTGGTGTTGTCCTACCTTAGAGAGAAAAATTGTATGGGAAGTTGTCAAAGTGTTCCTTCTTCCAGAAAGAAATCCACTATTCAGGTCATATCATTTTCGGTGAAGGAATCTCTATGGACCCAGAAAAGGTAAAGGCCATTATGGAATGGCCAGTGTCGAAAAATTCCCATGAGGTAAGAATCTTCATGGGGATAGAAGGTTATTATCATAGATTTGTGGAGGGGTTCTCTAAAATAGTGAAACCCATCACCACTTTGCAGCGCAAGGGGGTCAGGTATGACTGGAAAGAAGAATGTGATAGTGCATTCATCGAGCTAATATGGAAAAGGACTTCACAGTCTATACAGATTCCTCGAAGCAAGGGTTGGGGCCTGTGCTAATGCAGGATGGAGGTGTGATATCTTATGCATCAAGGAAGGTGAAAAAACATGAGAAACTTTATGGTACTCATGATTTAGAGTTGGCAGCTATAATGCTAGCTCTGAAAATTTTGAGGCACTATCTTGTGGGGAAAAAAATTGAGCTCAAAATGGACCATAAAAGTTTAAAACATCTCTTCACTCAAAGGGATCTGAATGCCAGGCAAAGGCGGTGGAGTGAGTTTATGAGTGAGTACGATTTTGGTATTTCATACATCAAGGGAAAGGAAAATGTGGTTGTAGATGCCTTGAGTAGGAGACCATGTGTCTTCTCCTTGATACCCTTAAAGGTCAATATGAGGGAATGTGTGTTGACGCAACTCCATGGAGACAATTGGTATTTAAAGGTTATTTCAAACCTCTAGAGTGGGAGGTAATTAGATCCAATGTATGAAGGATATAGTCTGGAAGTAGACAGACTATTAAGATATCGAGGAAGGATGTACATCCCTGAAGGTGGGGATATTCAAAGCATCATATTGAATAAATCCCATAGAGCACTTTATTGTGCGCATTTGGGTTTGAAGAAGATGTATGCAGACATGAGGAATATCTTCTTCTGGGTAGGCATGAAGCGTGATGTAGTCCATTTCGTCGCCAAGTGCCTAGAGTGTCAACAAGTGAAAGCTGACCACCATCACTTGGAAGGCCTCCTACAACCATATGATGTTCCTATGTCTAAGTGGGAAGTCATTTCTATGGATTTTGTTGTGGGGTTGTCGCTCACATCTCATAGACACAATTCCATTCTTGTAATAGTTGATAAGTTAACCAAGAGTGCTCATTTTATTCTGGTTAGAGACACTTACAATGTCACTGATGTGGCACGCATGTTTGTAAGTGCGGTCATCCATTTGCATGGGATATCTAAGAAGATCATTTAAGATAGGGACTCCAGATTCACTTCTAGGTTTTGGACAAGTTTGCAGTTAGCGTTGGGGACTCAGTTGAACTTAAGAACAACTTATCATCCTGAAACAGATGGGAAAACCAAGAGAGTAAATCAAGTCATAGAAGACATACTTAGGATGTACATCATGGATAATCAAACCCATTGGGAGAAGTACCTACCTTTGGTAGAGTTTGCATACAATAACAGTTTTCATAGCTCCATCGGAATGCCACCCTACGAAGCTCTGTGTGGAAGGCCATGCAAAACACCATTGAGTTGGGAAAGATTACAAGACCGAGTAATAGTTGGGCCATAATTGATTCAAGAGATGGAGGAACAAGTGATTCAGATTAGGCAGAGACTAAAGGAAGCACAGGATAAACATAAAAGTTACATGGATGCACATAGAACTGATCGAAGTTATAAAGTGGGAGATCAGGTTTTCATTCATACCAGGCCTAATAAGACTACAATTCAGTTTGGGAAGGGGACAAATTTGTCACCTCGATTTATAGGACTGTTTAGAATCCAAGAGAAAATTGGACATGTTGCCTATCATCTCGTACTGCCACCCCACTTGCATAAAACTCATAATGTTTTTCATGTATCTGTTCTATGTCATTATGTTGTTGATGAATCACATAAACTAAATTGGAAGGAATTGTAGGTATTTGACACGGGAACCCTCACGAGAACCGTTACGCATATTGGACCATAGAGTCTGACATCTTAGGAACCATTTGGTAGACCAAGTTAAGGTCCAGTGGGACAAGTATAGTCCAGGATCTGCTACTTGGGAAGATGTCGAGACATTATGATGAGATTTCCCTCACTTTTTTTACCACCTCGAGAATATGTTTCTCGAAGGTTGGGTGTATGTAACACCACATTTTGACTTAGACAACTAGGATTACCTAAGGCCTAAACACCTTTATTTTCTATTCACAATGAAACTATTAAATGATACACTTGAACTTTTAATACATATGAACCTTTATGAATGTTTAAATGTATTTGAATAATGATGGATATGATGCGATATATTGTGAGAATGTAAATTTTATGAATGTTTAAATGTTATTGATGATGATGGTATGATGCGATCTACTATGTGAATGTAAATTCTATGAATGTTTTATTGTTATTGATGATGATGGAGATGATGCGATATATTGTGTGAATGAGAATCCTATGAAGGTTTAAATGCTATTTGAATGATGTTGGATATGATGCAATCTATTATGTAAATGATAATTCTATGAATGGGTAACATTAATTGAATTATGGGATATTATGAGGTCTATTTCTAACTTGAAAAATTTGATGTTAAAGTTGTTGGTACAGGGATACCGAATTGAGATTTTAGTTGTATGCAAATACATGATAATAATGCATAGATGCGGATGAGTTTGTGTTACAGACTAATCTGCAAGTCATTGGGCTATGAAATAGCCAAGGGATAATGATAATGAAAGTGGATGTCATGACCACTGACTGAGAAACAATATGGTATGAATCTTTGTATGTGAAATTATATTGGTTTGGATGCATTGCTATGATATGTGGACCAATACAGGATTTCAGGTGGTGGGACTGCCCAAAACCGAATAAACAATGACAAAACTCCCAACAGCACGGTGGCACTGTATATTCCATTGTAGGGTGTGGACCCTAGTCCTGTTAGGAGGGGTGGAGTCATTTCCCACTGTGTATCCTTAGAAACCTGGAGTCATGGGAGGACAGTGTTAGCTCACGCTCCCCTAGATGTGTGATGATGACTGTCAGTTGCCTGTTGGGGAAGCTTGGTCAAGATAGCGACACTTCTGCTTACGGGTTCTATTTGGAGTTAGGTCAATATAGTTGACGCTCCAAGATAGCCCAGCAGAGGAAGGATAGGAATGGAAGATGGAAGTAAGTTAGGGGGGAAGGATGAGTAGAAATAGTTGAGAGTGTTTGGAGATTTGTCTTATGGTGGAATTTATTGTTTTTCCTTCCGAAATGAAAATGGGTATATATGAATATTCATAATTACGTAACTAACCTACAATTGTCTAAATAACATTGTTGAGCTAGATAATTGTAATTAAAGGATTTCACAAACATTTTATTGGTTTATTATCTTTTATAAAATGAATAGTCTTGTTGAATGGATTGGGTGCGTATGGAAATTACTATAGAGATGATAGTTATTGTTATTAGTACATGCACGAGACTTGTATGTACTAGCTACACATGCATTTCTTGCACATGTACACTAGTATGTATGATTTTTCTTGGCTTACTTACTAATAATGTTAGTTATTTGTTATAAATGTGTGAACCATGTGTCTTTTCCCTTGTATCATAAAATATTGTAACTTCGGGATGAAGTTTTCTGAAGGGTGGGTGTATGTAACAACCCTAGTTAAATAATTAATTGTCATAGTTAAATAATTGTTTAAAGTATATTAATTTTAATTAATTAATTAATTAATTGTCCTGAATTATTAATTGCTTAATGTATATTAATTAATTGATTACTTAATTAATTAACTCATTAAATATTTGGGTAATGAATGTAAGTTTAATAAATTTTAATTTATTAAAAGAAAACTTAACGTATTGAAGGAGGGAACCATTAAGGAGAAGGGGATAAGGTGGTTGGCATTAAATGGAGGGATAAGCTGGATGGAATTGAATGAAGGGAGGAGGTAGTGAATGGGAAGGAGGATATGAGGAGGCAAAGACATTCGAGAGAGGGACTTTTGGGATTTTGGGGCTAGGGAGAATTATTTTGATATTAAGAGACTGTATTGGAGCATTTTCGGAGGGAGGGATTGGAAAACTGTATTTCTGGTTTTTGGCTTGAGGAATTTGTTGGACTGTTACAGGGGAGCATCTGTTGATGGGATTTTTGGGCTCACGGGCCAGGAATCCTTACAGAATCTTGGATCTAGGGAGTCGGATAGGCTCTGTTCCTAGCTAGCTGTGAGGAAAGATTTAGTTTTGGGCAGATTTTGGGCAGAGCAACTTGGTCAGAGTTTAGGCAGAGAAGCTTGGACAGACAGAGTTGGGGAAACAACATCACTTGAGAGGTATTTATGTTCATTATTATGGCATGTCATTATCGTTATGATGGTTCATTATTTTACTATGTTGTGTATGTTTTTTTTTCTAATATGATTTTTATATCATGCTGCTCATTTGAATTTGCTGAACCATGAGCTGTTAGTTTGATGGATATAAAACCATAAAGAAATTATGATAGAAATTTTATGTTTAAATTTATTAAATTTTAGGTACTGTTAGATAGGAACTTACAGAAGCAGTGTGAGGGATATTTTACATTTCTCACAGAACTTTAGTTAGCAATCACCATTCACAACATCATTACTTATTACTTCCATTCATACTTAGTTTATTTCATGTAAATATATCTCAATGACATACATTAACAATAAAGATCTATGCAACCTCACAATAAAGAACACAAGGAACACTACATATATGTATAAGTTTCTTTTGTTGTATAGAATATAATCCTTGGGTTTTATCAGCACCAACTCCAAGAGAGAACCAACTCCAAGAGAGGACCAACTCTCAATGAAAGACCCATACTGCGTATCTCAACACCAACCAAGATGTGAGGAATCCAACCCTTGAGTACAAGACCCAACTTGTACACATAAATAAATATGTCAAACTATACCAACAATCTATACCAACACAAGTGCATCAGCTATGCACAAACTGTCACAACAACCTGTCTCATTGATCTCATCATCTAAATATGATATGTAACTCTATAACAGACCTGGTTTATTTGATCATATACCTACAAACCTTCCTTAACTTCAACAACAAGATACTAACATTTTCATCAAACTTTACTTTAGTCTCACGTGACTAATTTTGGATTAGTCAAGAACCCTAACTTGCAACAATCATAACTCTATACATATAATGAATAAAGGTCTGAAAATGGCACGAAATGTTCTTTGAGTGTCTTGTCTACAATCGCTGTAGGTTTCACTGCTTTGAACCTCCTAGAAAAGGAGTTATAGAAAAAATGGTAGACCTTGTTGAATTATGGCTTATTCTAGAGAGAGAATGTGTAGAGCATTCCACATGTGGAATATTTGTTGTATGGATATGGAAATGGTACACAACATACTACATAATTTACTTTAACCAATCCATTAGTATTATTGAATTTTAATCTATTATGAATAAGTTATGATGTTTTTACCTGGAACACCTGTTTTAGACTAGTTTCAGGACTAGCCACAAACACTATCTTCCACAAATTGTAACGTTCAAACTATAATGAATCACAACCTGAAATTTTTATCACAATTACTTGGATATGTTTTCTCAAAATGCTCCATATTTCACTATCTGAATCATTATAGAAAAAAACGTTATTGTGAAAATGGTGAGATGACCTGTAAATAACATACCTTAGAAAGCATGATCAAAAGACTTTATCCTCCTTTGAATTTCGGTCTTCTTTACTTCACCTTCCCTATGAAATTCTCCTTAGATATCCCTTGTTTACCTAAGTCACTTGTAGATATTGAATATGCTTAATGGAATATAAATGGGATACCCTTTCTCTATTATTTATACTCTCCATGTAGTGTTGGGCCCTTCATTTAGTTGAATAGAAATTGTGCAAGCTACTTCAGAGCCAGAAAACCAAGCAAAGGAAGGAAAAGAAGGATGAGAAAAGGGAATGTGCAACAAGGATCAGTTAGAATGAAAAATAGTTGTAAGGAAAATGCAACACCTTTTCTGAAGAAAGAGGTTGCAACATAATCAAGAAGAAGAGAGAACTCCTAGGTTCTCAACCGACAATCTTAGATCATATTATATAAAAAATCCATATGATTGTAATAGGGGGATCTAGTTATTTTTTTTGTTAATCGAGTTGAATAATAAGTATTGGGTTTTGGAATCAGATTGTAAAATGAAGGGGAAAAGATTGAAGTACTACTGTAGAGGTAGCGAGATAAAGAGGATGAGATAACTTTGTCTCGTACTATTAGAGAAGCACTTGTTGATTATCTTTGGCATGACTATTTGTATGCCTGACTCAAGATGATCATGTATCCTAAGAAGAGATATGATATAATATGATATAGTTGGAGACCCAATTAAAAAGAAAATATCTTGTGTGCTTCACCTTCTAATTTTATAGAATGTTATGATGTGTTATCATTTAAGTGTAACATGCTTAATTATTATCGCTTCCATATGAATATCTATGAAACTATGTTTCTCCCTTATGGGTTAGGATATGTTCGAGACTACAATAGGTTTAAGCTATCTTACACAAGAATAATATGAATCTTGATACCTCGGGGATTTGACTAAGTGTTCTTCTTACCCTTTCATGTCTTACTCCTATCAATTTCACTTTGGGTGAGACTTCTTCTCTCCTGAGAAGCTGAAAATGCAAATGCACTAGACTACATCGATACCTTTTGTTGGTAATCGAAAGAGGACTGTGGTTTGGCAATTTTGCACCAAATAAATGGTTGTGTTGTTGGGATCAATGCTTTAAAGGGAACCTGTAAGGAGGATGCTTCCCCATATCTATATATATGATGTTCAAAAATGGTGGGAATAAAATTATGATTCCTTTGTATGGAAGGAAGCGAAGTTGTGAGATAAAAACTTGAATGCTACAACATGTTCTATATTTTATTTAGAAAGACAAAATGAACAGTATGAGATATTCTAGGTAAAATTACCAGAGGAGTTGTTCCATTGGGTAGATAGGCTACAAGAAGCTCCCTAGTTCAAATAAATCTTCAATAAGGAATGTACTTTGGATACAGAGAAGATAAAAAAACTTCATTGATTGGATCACCAGATTACAAAAGAAGTTGATTTGTGGGTTGATACAACTTTGAAAGGATATATCATTGAGTTTTCAACTTAGAATCACCAATATTTTTCATGGGTGGAAGAAATTTTCAAGAAAGGTGTGTGCGAAATATTGTTGAGGGAAATTCCCTTGTGGATCAAAGTATTGTTGATGGAGGAGGGGATGTTAACTATTCCCTCAGCTGAGATGGAATCTTAAACACCTGTGCTTGGGGTAGGGTGATTGTGGGACAGGATCATGTTCTAAGAGGGGGAAAGGGTTCTTTTAAAGATGGGGGATCGACAAGAAAATAATACAATAAATGAGAGAGCCTTGAGGAGAGACACCATAGTTGAGAAGTGGTGGGGTGGAAAGGTAAAGAAAGGAACAAAGCAGTTTGAGGTGTTGTAGAAAGAAATTGAACCAGGAGGAACATATGAAAGAAATACAAAAGAGTTAAGGAAGATAAGAAGACAAGAAATACTGGCCAATATAAGATTACATTAGAGAGAATCATAGAGAGAAAGGAGTCTCAAAGTGGGTGGAAAAGAAGAGGAAGTAGGAATGGATCTTGTAGAAGACCGAGAATATTCATCCTCAATATCAAGAGAAATTGGGAGTTAAGACGAGAAGGCTACTCCAAAGGAAGAAAACGAGACCCCCCAAATCAAAGAAACTCACCTAGAAGTCAGTGGAACCAACCCCAAATTTCCCATCCCCCAGGTTCCTGCTATACCTGTGGTAATATCTATACCACATATTCATGCTATTTCTATTCCATCGCATTCATTTAGTCTATCATAATCTGTAAGTGTAAACACTGGAAGGATATTGGGATCATCTGGAATATCACAACCAGGGCCATTAGGTTTCATTTTAATAGAAACAGTAAGAAACTATATGGTTGGAAATATGGGAGGTTGGATCGCCTTATACCCATAATTCTGGGGTAAAGGGGACAAGGATGTAGAACAACATTGGTTTCTATGTGAAGCATACGGAGGTCCAGAGACACTCTCGATGTAAACAAGTTAGTGGAATTCTAGACTACCTTGAGGGTCCATGCCCTCAAGTGGTACATGAAGGCTATTGAGCCTGGTTTGCAAGGAAAATCCTTCACCCTTTCCTAGGTGCATCTGAAATTCATCACCAAATTCAAGCTACCTCAGTGAGAGAAACAAGATCTATCTGATTTGTGGTAGATTCAAAAAAGGGAAGGAGAATCTTCATGGGAGTACAATCAGAAATTTAAGGACCCTATTGGGAGATTAGAACATCCAATTCATGAGAATCACCAGAGGGAATGGTACATCCAAGGATTGCTACCTTTGACTTGAATTCCTCTGACACAACAATGGATATCCACCTTAACAGACCCCTTGGAAAAATCGATGAAGATCAAATCCATGGAAGGATATCCAGGAAGGATGAGGGTGACCAGACCTCCAGTGGATGAAAATTTATCGCAAATCCAAGGAAAAATATCAACACTAACAAAGAATATTAAGGAATTAACTATAACAAGACCAGGACAACCTCAATTTTGGTGCACAAGGTGATACATAGAGGGGCATATGGAAAATGAATGGTCACAGATGATGGGAATGGGACCTCCTCACAATTAGATGGGACCCCTTCCATGACCATTAGGAGGAGTTTCTCAAGTATATGCGACTCCACCATTCCATGCACCAGTGTTATACCATGCTTTCCCAGACACACAAAGAACTCATCCAATCGAATATTGTGAACTTTGTTGGGCACAAGTGCATGCGTTAAGGCATTTTACTATCCTACAGAAGTATACGCCTATGCCTAATACAATACATTGTGAGTTATACACATCTACAACACATGCTACAAATCAATGTAGAGTGTTGGATGCACTTGCCGACAGACTGGATCGAACAACATTCAGGATAAATGAAACCCCCCAAGGACTTAGAAGAGGCCAGGGAGGTGGGGTTGGAGGTCTATCCAGAGAAGGAAGAAATGGGGGAAGAAGGCCAGGTTGATGTTACAACTACGATGAACAAGAAAAATTTCCTAGATACTGCACTCACCAAAGACAACCATGGTGCTAGCACTATAGAACCAATGTTCATGCAACCAAAGACTACGCAGAATTGATCACAAAATGGGAAGACCAGGTTCGTCAATGAGGACCTAACATCATAGGCTTAGAACTCATAATAGACATTGAGGGGAACTTACACAAGATCAACATCATTACTCGTGGAGGAGAGAAAACTGGGGCAGATGCAGACGATCAACCCATGATACAGAAAGCAACTCGCAAGGATGACTGGTATGACCCTTTGAAACAAAAAAATTTCTTCAAGGATGTAATATAAATATTTGAGGATATATATTTTCTAGAAATAGTGGAAAATCATCCTAAATTCACCCTCCAACCTAAGCTTGTGCAAGCCACTACCTCACCACCTATGCCTATGAACCTTGTAATCCCAAAGAGACACCCTGAGTAGTCCCAAAATTAATTAATCTTTGGTTTCATTTGTTCTCCAATATCCTCGGGGGTGACCAACTTACGGAGAAGTTGCAAAAAACCCTGTACATAATACTGGGAAATGAGGGAACCCCAAAAACCATTATAAAGACCAATCTCCCTCAGAAGAATACCCAAAGAATACAAAGAATAAATGCATGAATGAGAAAATAGTTTAGGTTAGAAACCCAGTTAAATGATTTTGAGATTAAATATGTCATGCTAGACTTGTGATCCGATGTCAACATATTACCAAAAAATACCTGGGAAGCTTTGGGGAAACCTCAGTTAGTATATTCCCCCATTCATCTCAGAATGGTGAACCAGTACTACATTTCCCTAATAGGAAGGATGGAAAATGTAGAAGTAGATGTTGTGGTATTTAAAACCATAGTTGATTTTGAAGTGATTGAAATTATGGGAGAGAAGGATCCCTACCCTACTCTACCTGCAATTGATTGGGAATATGACAAATACGCTATCATTGATCTAAATAAGGGCACCATGAAGTTTGAAGTGGACATAATAAAATTGGTTCAACCCTTAGATCCACATTTAGGGCCTAGATATACTGAGCCAATAGACAACAATATGGAATCAGATGTTCTTGAGCAGTTATACATTGTAACAGTAGGTACGAGGCCGAATTAAATAAATCCCACTACAGATGGATTGGTAAGTTGGATAAGCATACATTCAACTAACGAGGATTCAGAATTAGAAATTGACAGTTGGTATCAAGGTTCATATGAACGATGCTCAAGAGAATGCACAAATCTGAAAGAAACTAGATGGATTGGAACAAAGATTAGGGGACACCCAACAATGATGGTACCTAAGAGTTGGAAAATTTTCTTACCATCATGGAAGAGAAAGTAACGAAAGATCAAAGGATCTCATTTATTGACAAATCCTTGAAGGATACCCCAACTAGATGGTGTGCCACTCACAGAGCCTTGATTATGGAGTGGGAGGACATGAAGCAAGCCATCTAAAGCTGATTCCAAAGTAGGGATAAACTAAAAGAAGATATGCATATGGATTTTCAATATATGTAACTGTTTGATGGATAGTTTGACCCCAAATTTCATATTGAGCAATGTTTAAAATAGTGGCGAGTTGCATAAGTACCCTCTCACCTATGGGTTCAAGTATTTCTCCACTCTCTCGTCATGATCCCAAAATCTTGGCACATGAATGAAGATACCAAAAGAAAAACAAGTTGTTGGTAGACCTTAAAAGACCAATTTTACAAAGAGTTCTCTTTCATAGGTAAGTCCCATGATCTCAACATATCCCTTCAAAGAATTTGAGAAATTCTCTTTACCGACAATTGTAAAGAGAGATCAAGCCAAGTAGTATGTTATGACCATGCCAAATTTCTTCAGTCTAGTCTAGGCCACGAACTTGATAGGATACCTATAGCTTGTTGTAAAGTTGATAAAGACCTAGAAAAACCCGATGACTTAGAAGAACTCGAAAACCTAACTATTAATGAAATCAAAGGTAGTATACATATCCATGATACTACACCCAACCACATCTGTAGCTCCTATAACCATCCACTGATGTTGCAGAAAGTTAATACAGGGAGTGAAGATAATCCTAAGATATATTCCATAGGATATTATTTTGTTGACAAGACTATGAATGAAGTCCATATCTTGTTGTGGGGGTATGAAGAATTATTCCCAAAAACCTTCTCATAACTTAAAGGCATAAAATGAGCCATGGGAGAAATCAATATCGAGTTAAAACTTGACTCAAAACCTGTGAAACATAGACCATACAACCTTAATCCCAAGATAAAATAGAAGGTCAAGAAGGAAGTGGAAAAAATTCTTGCGGCGGGGATTATTTTGTTTATCAAAGAAGCAAAGTGAGTTATCCCCACAGTTATATAGAGAAAGAAGGATAAAGAATACATTCAGGTCTATTTTGACTAAAGAAGTCTTAATTCTACATGTGTGTACTATCATTTTATGACACATTTTAGTGACAAAGTGTTAGATAATGTTGCGAGGAAAGAATCTTATTCATTTAAAGATGGGTTCTTGAGGTATCACTGAGTCAGAATTATAGAGGAAGAAAAGAATAATACCACATTTGTAACTGAATTGTGGTCATTCACATACAACATAATGCACTTTGGCTTAAAGAATGCCCCTACAGTCTTCTCTAGGATCATGATAGCAACATTTTTTTAGGGACCTAACCCCTCACGTAGGTAGAATAATATATTTCCATGTAATAAAGGTCAATATTAATAAGGCCTAGCAATAAAGAAGAATAAGTATAATGTAATAAGACCTAATATAAGTTTATGCTTCTAGAAGGATCTTCCTCTAGATGGTTACGTTGATAGACATTTTAAGTATAAATAAGAGTTGAAGGTATGATAACTTTTATCTTGGATATTATTGTAATAGATATCTTCTCTCCTAGAGGTTGTCCCCTCGAAGAGGAAAGTGAACATTTCTCTCAGTAATAAAAGTTCTCTTTCTAGTGTTATTTTGGTATCATTTTGGATTATTATGGTGTTGTTCTAGTTATATTGATGTTCATCTTCCATTTCTAGCTATTTATTTATGTTCTGCATAATTTTTGTATATGAAATATTACAAGTTCTATTAGAGAACCCTCCTTGACAGAAAATTGTGGGTTAAAATTTTTTCAAGGTAGAGACGTATTCTGATGTCTTTAAGCTATAAAGATATGTTGTTGCATGCATAAACCCACAGTCAGGGATTCATACACACTGAAAATACAAGTGGTACTTAAGAAAAAAAAATTGGCCACACTTGTAACTTGTTTTGGTACCCCTTTGAGTGGTAGCACATCAAACAAAACCTATATATGGATCATCCTAGATATCTTGAAGTTATCCATAGATAAACCGATTGACCACCTGACTTCTATAGTTCCATTAAGAACACAACTCAGGAAGATACTCTCTAGTACTTGGGTAGTAAGGTAGTATGGTTAAGGGCATGGTATAGCCTCCTTAGTTGGTGCCCTGAGATATTGAGCTGAGTACTACTATTGGACCCCACACGTATATGATAGAGCTATAGCAGAGGGAAAACCCTCGTCTATAGAACCCTTGACTACCTAACCCTTGGGATAGAAACAAAAAAAAAATAGACAATATCTATTGTAGCACAACTGTGTCTCCTGCATTCGAGTTGCAAAATTACGACACATTTCTTCCTGTTAAGCATTTGGGAATTTCATCACTGCAATATTCTTCAGATCAGAGTATCACTCTGTAGAAGTATATATATATATATATATATATATATATATATATATATTGGATCCTGTTGGCACCATTATTTGAGAGCTATTCCATTTGATTTCTCTCTTCTCCCTTATCGTAGTCACACCTATCATTTTTCATCAATTTTTTTTTTGTGGACCCGACCCCCTTCCAACACCCTTATTTGGGCTTTAAAACATTGGATTCAACTCGTTGCCCTAATTGTTGTGATACACTTCACCCATAACCCATTTTATGTGTGGTCCCACCCACCCCTTTTTGTGTTCCCTTGTCCTCATGTCCCATACCCATATCCAAGACTTGGAAGATCGCTTCACTACCTTGCACTCTAATTTAACAAAAATCCAACAAGAAGTGCGACAAATCAATGCCAATATTTCCACCATCAATCAAAAGATGCAATCCTAAATTGTCGCCTCAATTGTGGAACTCAAACAAGATCTCAAACAATACATTACTACCTAGCTTGAATCTGTCACTATGACGATCTGTGCCAAGCTGCATATCCCTATATATGTTCCCTTATATGACCCACCTTTGCATACTGAAGGTGAAACTTCCTCTCATTCTCATAATTTTTAGCCCCATCACTTTCAACGTGACCTACGCCTTCTGCATGTGGATGTGACCAAATTTCATGGATCGGATCCCACTGGCTGGGTAACTCAAATGAAACATTATTTCTCTTTGTATGGAATTATGAATGAGTTGTCCAAACTCTGGTATGGTGTTCTCCATCTAGATCAAGAACATTGGCAATGGTGGAAATGGAGAAAAAATGCCCGCCAAGGGTATGTGGCTTTGACACACTTATGGAAAATATTTATGAATGCTTTGACACTGACACCAACCATTTAAGAAGTTTGACAAATTTGAAACAATATGACACATTGGAAGACTTTATAGCTACTTTTGAGAGACTGAATTTTCATACAGAGGGCATGTCTGATGATTTTTTCTGAGAATGTTTTATCAATGGCCTCAACGATGAGATTCGTGCTCATGTCCTCATGGATCAAACTCAAATTTGGGTGGATTCTACTAAGAGAGCTAAGGAAGAACAATAAATTGTCTCTTCTCAAAACTGTAAACCCTCCTTAATTCCTCACACTAAACCAATAACTCCCACTCCTACTACTACTCGACTAAAGATCCAAAAATTGACCAGGGACGAAATGGATGAACACCAACGCAAAGGCCATTGTTGTAATTGTGATGACAAATATTTTCTGGGACACAAGTGTAAGGAACAAAAGATTTTTATGGCCATATTGGAGGATTTTTCGGAAGAGGATGTTGGGGCTCCCCTTGTGTCTATGTCACCTAAACACACTGACATAAACCCTCCCTCAGACCCTCCCAAAGTAGAACCAGTCATTTCCCTAAATTCTCTCACTAGCTTCTCTTCTCTCCAAACCCTCGAGCTAATTGGTTACATCAAGCATAGGAAGGTCATGATTCTTGTTGATAGTGGAAGCACCTATAATTTTATTCATCGTCGCATTACCAAAGAAACTAATTTCTATATCCATGCAACCAATAATTTCCAAATCATAATTGCTAGTGGTGGGTCCATGAAATGTGGAGGGTGTTTTGAAAATGTGCATCTCCAAATTGGTGAATACCATCTGGAATATCATATGTTTTCTATCGACATGTACGGTTGTGACATTGTGTTGGGTGCAGAATGGCTAAGGAATTTGGGTCCCATTATCATGGATTTTAAGGAATTAACCATGCAATTCGACCAAAAGGGCCAACAATATAAGTTCCAATGCATCACCGCTATTTCCCTGGAGATGATTAGTTCCCATCGCATGGAAATTATGCTAAAAAAAGGTCATTTTGGAATTATTTCCCAACTCCATGCCATGCAAGCCACTAAGACACCCTCTGTGTCACAGGACCTCTAATCCATCCTCTCTAAACATCAAGTGTTTTTTCCACTCCTCAGGGAGTCCCTCCTTCCCATGGTGTTCATGATCATTCCATTCCCCTTGTATCAGGGAGTATTCCTCCCAATATCAATCTCTATCATGACCCCTTTTTGCAAAAAAATGAAATTGAGAAAATGGTTCAAGAACTGTTCAATGCATGTGTTATCTACACTAGTACGAGCCCCTACTCTTCTCCCGTGGTCACAGTCCTTAAGAAAGAAGGTTCTTGGTGCATGTGTCCTGACTTCTGTGCCCTCAACAAACTCAACATTAAAGAAAAATTTCCCATTCCTGTCATTGATGACCTCTTGGATGAATTGACTGGTTCCCAATTCTTTACTAAACTTGATCTTCGTTTGGGCTACCACCAGATCCATATGAAAGAGGTAGACATTCCTAAGACTTCCTTTAGAACTCATGAGGGCCACTATGATTTTTTGGTCATGCCCTTTGTCTTGTTTAATTCTCCCTCCACTTTCCAAATCCTCATGAATCATGTCTTCCATCCTTTTCTCCGTCATATTGTGTTAGTTTTCTTTGATGATATCCTCATCTATAGAAAAACCTAGATAGACCATCTTTCTCATGTGGATCGAGTTCTCCATGTACTCTCTCAACACCAACGTTTCCTCAAACAATCTAAATGTGATTTTGGTGCCTTGGAAGTTGAGTACTTGGGTCATCTTGTGGGAAAGGCCGATGTCAGGGTGGATCCTAAAAATATTGAATCTATGCAATATTTTCCTCATCCAATGACTCTCAAAAGCTTGCAGGGATTTCTAGGTTTAACAAGTTATTATTGCAAGTTTATTAGGAATTATGGAAATATTGCAACACCTCTCACTACACTCCTTAAAAATAATTATTTCACTTGGACTCCAACAACTTCTCATGCTTTTCAAACCTTGAAGATGGCCATGTGCACCACTCCAGTCCTGGCCCTTCTTGATTTCACAAAGAACTTTGTCCTGGATTGTGATTCTTTCGGGAAAGGAATTGGCACTGTCCTTATGCAAGAGTGTCGGACTTTGGCCTTTACCAAAAAACAATTGTCCGAGAGAAATTTGGTCAAATAAATATATGAAAATGAGATGTTGTCTATTCTACATGCAATGGATATTTGGTACGCTTATATTTTGGTGAAACGCTTCCAAATTAAGACAGATCATCAAAGCCTTAAGTATTTTTTGGAACAACGACTTTCCTCCCCCAAGAAACAAAAATGGGTGACTAAGCTCTTTGGATATGATTATGAGATCATTTACAAGAAAGGAAAATACAATGTGGTTTCGCATGCACTTCCCTGAAAATATGAAGATGAAGGGTCCCTTTTTTCTCTCTCCTTCATTGTACCATATTGGATCCAAGTTGTTCACCAGGAATGGCTACATGACCCAAAAAGTCCGCATATGATACAACAATTTCCGTCCAATTCTCCAGTTTCCCCAGGGTACTCTTGGCTCAATGAGGAGCTTCGATACAAATATCATTTGTATTTAAGTAAATAGTCAAAACATAAATCCACAGTACTTTGTGAGTTTCATGCTACACCCACAGCTTGGCACTTCAGGTTTACCCAAACCTATGGCCAGGTCAAACGTTCCTTTTTCTGGGATGGTATGAAACACGACGTATGTAATTTTGTGGCTGAATGTGATGTGTGTCAATGCAACAAAGGTGAAACAGTCAAATCTCCAGGCACACTAAAATCGCTTCCGATTCCACCTGCTATTTGGCGGGATATCTCTATGGATTTTATTGTAGGCTTACCTAAATTAGGCAATAAATCAGTCATTATGGTGGTAGTTGATTGTCTTTCCAAGTATGTTCATTTATGTGCTCTTCAACAACCATTTACAACATCCATTGTGGCTAAAATTTTCATGGATAATGTCTTCAAGCTTCATGGTATGCCTCATTCTATTATTTTTTATCGCGACCCAACTTTCACCAACAAATTTTGGAAAGAAATGTTCAAACTACAAGGAACCTAATTGCATCTCAACACATATTATCATCCCTAGACTAGTTGTCAAACAAAAGTTGTCAAAAAATGTTTGGAAACATATTTGAGGTGTTTTGCATAAGAAAGGAAACATTAGTGGGCTCAATGGTTACCACTAGATGAATGGTGGTACAACACTTCATACCATACATCTACCCGCATGACTCCTTTTGAAGCAGTGTATGGAAAAGAGCCACCTTGAGTTCTCTTGTATTTTCAAGGTGTCTTGAAGGTCCAAGCAGTTGAACAAATGCTTATAGTTCGAGAGGCTATTCTCCATACCCTCAAAGAGAATTTTGTCATGGACTAGGATCACATGAAGAAACAAGCAGATCAAGGTCGCTTTGAACATCAATTTGCAAAAGGGGATCAGGTGTTTCTTTGACTGCAACCTTACAAGCAAAATTCCCTCAACACTGACCATTGTTAGAAACTGGTGCCCAAATTTTATGGTCCTTATACGGTTCTCAAGCATGTCGAACAAGTGGCCTATCAGTTATCTTTTCTGAGTCATTCTAAGATCCATCATTTTTTTCATGTTTCCTTCTTAAAGAAGGTGATTGGAACTAAGTTCCAAACCCAAACCACCCTTCCTAAGTTAGATGAAGAAGGCTCCATTTGGATACAACCAAAAATAGTTTTGGACTCGAGTGATTATTGTTTGTGTCAACACACCATCAAGGAGGTGTTAGTCCAGTGGAAAGATACAACTCAAGTAGATGCTACTTGGGAACCAACTACCATTCTGCAGCAATTTCCCCATCTCAAGACTTGAGGACAAGGTTATTTTTAAGGGGGGGGGCATGTTAGAGACCTAACCCCTCACATACATAGAATAATATATTTCCATGTAATAAAGTTCAATATTAATAAGACCAATAAATATGGAAGAATAAGTCCAATGTAAGAAGACCTGATAGAAGTTTCCGCTTCTAGAAGGATCTTCCTCTAGATGGTTATTTTGATAGACATATTTAGTATAGATAGGATTCGATGGTATGAGAAATTTTTTCTTGGATATTATTGTAATAGAGCTCTGCTCTACTGGAGGTTGAAGATGCCCCCTCGAAGAAGAAAGTGAACATTTCTCTCAGTAATCAAAGTGCTCTTTTTGGTGTTATTATGGTATCATTTTGGTATTATTGTGGTGTTGTTATGGTTATATTTTTGTTCATATACCATTTATAGCTATTTATTTATGTTCTGCATAATTTTTATATCCTAAATATTACACATTTCAAGAGTTCATCCACAAGTTTGTAGAGTTCAACATAAATGATTGGACCCTATACAACTTACTAAAGGAGAATGTAGGGATACTCCGGTTAATGTTTGACAAATGTTAGGAATTGTAGATATATATGAACCTAAGGGAGTGAATCTTATGCCTACCACCCGACAATCTTCTAGGCCACATTGTATGTCGTGAAGGAGTCCTGGTAGACCCAACTAAAGTTGCAGTCATCTTGAATATGCCACCACCTACAAGTGTTAAACAATTGCGCTCAACACTGGGACATACATGACATTACCATATGTTCATTATAAGATATGTAGGTATCACCGCACCTCTAAAAAAATTGTTGAATAATTCCAAAGTATTTCGGTGGACACCTAAATGTGATAAGGAATTCAACATCCTCAAAGAAAAAATAAGTATTGCACCCATCGTGATATTTCCCAATTGGTAAATTGAATTCCATATACATGTGGATGCATCAGGAATCTCCCTGGGAACCATATTGGCACAAATAGGGGAAGAGAATATGGACCACACTATCTATTTTTCCATAAGAAATATTTTTCAAGCCAAACACAACTACAAAACCACCAAAAGGGAAGGTCTAGCTATGATTTATGCATTACAAAAGTTTAGACACTATTTGTTAGGCTCTCATTTCAAGTTTTTTATTGACCACTCTTTGTTGAAGTACCTAGTCAATAAAATAGTCCCTGAAGGAAGGATTTGTAGGTGACTACTTCTCTTTCAGGAGTTTTCATTCAAATTAATTGTCAAACTTGGAAGAGGTAATGTACGTACATATCACCTATCCAGATTGGAATCAGGGGAAAGTGGTGGAGCAGTGTATGATCATCTCCCATATGTAGACCTATTCCTAATTGAGGCCATCCCAAAATATATTGAATACATTATTGTATTTCTCATTATAAGGACCTGCCCAAAAAACTACTCTGAAACCCATAAACGACACATGGTGTTTCGAGTAGTAGACTACCAACTGATTGCGGGACAACTTTATAAGTTGGGACTAGATAGCATCCTCAGGAGGTGTTTCTTAAGCCATGGAAGGCAAGATATCATGTGGGAATGCCACAATGGAGTTTTGGGAGGACATGTTAGAGGTAAAGCTACCACACAGAAGGCACTTCAAGTTATATTTTGGTGGGAAACATTATTCAGAGACGCTAAATCTTATGCTACATCTTCTGACACCTTCCAAAGAGTATGGAAGACATCATGCAGAGATGAATTACCCCTTCTGCTAGTTAGAGCACTTCATGCATTTGTGAAGTGGGTTGTTGAATTTATTGGACCAATTAACCCACCGACCAAGCATTCAAAGGCAAAATATATCATCACCACAAGATATTACCTCAAGCAATGGGTGAAAGAAGAGGCAGTTCAAGATTTTTCAATAGATACAACTAACAGATTCATATTTGAAAATGTCATTACTCGGTTTGTATTTCATAGAATCTTGACCAATGATCAAGGTAGTCACTTTATCAATAAAAAAATAAAAACATTGAAGAAAAAATTCCTTGTACAAAACCATAATAGAAATCCCTATCATCCACAAGATAATGGTATAATGGAGGGATTCAAAAAGATTTTGGAAAGAGGACTGACAAAAGTATGTTGCACAAACATGGAAGACTGGGATGATATAGTTCCAATAGTCTTGTGGACTTACAGGACTACCACAAAGAAGTTACACAACTATACCCCATTTCAGTTAGTTTACAAGAAGGAATTAGTTGTACCTTCATAGTTTATAAACCCTAATCTCTATATAGCACATGATACACATATGACATATGATGAATCAATTGTGCAGAGAATTGTAGAATTGTAAGAACTTGAGAAAGTGAGATTCTTAGGATATTTTCATCAATCAGTTGAGAAAGATAGACAGAAATCTTGGCATGACAAACACACTAATTCCAAAATATTTTCGCAAGGGGATAAGATACTAATCTATGACAACCGATATTAGAAACATCTAGGAAAGTTGCACATGCACTGGTTATGTCCATTCATAGTTTCTAAAATCTAATAGTCTAGTGCAGTCAATATGGCGCAACTGGATGGTATACTTCGACCAGGTTGGGTGAATGGTGCATGCCTAAAGCTCTATATTTATCATGTTTGAACAAAATCATTGTTTTTCCAGTCCCATGGATCTTGTACAATAGTTATATTTTTCTTCTTTATTGTAATTTCTTTAATACATGTAATAACGTTGGAGTGTGCTTAGTGGCGCCATGACATATGTTTTTTTCCCAGTCTAATTGTTGGTTCTTTGCAAAAAGGGTTACTCAACAGTACAGGGTCAGATGAGTCACTACTCCATTAAATGATCTAATTAAATATGACAAAGACCCTCATTGTGGTCTTGGGGGGGGGGGGGGGGGGGNCCAAACTGTACCACATCCTAAGTGTCAATCATGTCATTTCCAATGATACCCTTTATGGTAACTACAATACACTATCAGAACTCTCTGTCAAGCCATAAAATGTGATACAAGTGGATGTAATCGATATTCCCGTCGGGATTCTCAACCATTAAAATGATAATTTCGTCACGTTGGCCACTTCTATTTCATTCCATTAATTAAATATAGCATCGCTTCAGGGATTTTACCCTGTTATCAGTCCCGTTGGATGTCTAAGCCATAGGTTTCATCGTTTGACTAATTATGAGTGTCTTTATGACTGACTACTAGTCTCTCCAATTATCCCATCTATAAGACCTCGTGAGCCCAGTGTGATAGGTAGAATTTTTATTTATCTACCCTATGTTCTTGATATCTCTACACCCTGGCTCACTCTAAGAATTCCTCCACTCCCCAGTCGCATCCTTGACCCACAATTTACTTTTTTTACTAGTGATCCAGAGTCAAGATTCCAAGAATAGATAGAGGACAAAGTTCAACTCCAAGAGAGGTAATTCCAGATGAACCATGTGATCTTGAGATCGAGGTAATGGGAAATGTCAATGGGAAGGCCAGGAAAGAAAACCTCTTTGAACTTGACCTGAGTGATCAAAATTTATTCCCTCAAATGGACATCGTTGTTTTTTGGAACTTGGCTATAGACTCAATGGAAGACATGAATTTTTCCCCCAAACCTAACTTCATCAATCTATTCAACTCAACAATTATGAACCTCGTATATCTACTGGTGTTTAGGACCACTGGTGAGGTTGCGCATTGCACAAAGTTTCTGATCAATAGAGTGCACGAGAAGAGCTTATGGCTCAACATGAGATACCCAATCCATGCAAAAGTCATCGAGAAACTCACAGAATTTTCCGTAGAGGGTGAGGACATGTCCAAAGGATTCCAAGGATCGAGAAAGCATGGTAAAAATAAGGGTGAGGTCATCTTATATGAGAAGTTCCACACCCAGTGGGGCAAACACAGAAAAATGATTGAGTCTATAATTCCAGAAATGGTGAGGACCACATGCTATGTCATCGCTAGTAAGGTCATGCACTCATACGACAAGGGTGAATTCATTTTGTATGCTCTATCAGTAGCGTACTTTTGTGCAAATGGAGCAGTTTTCAACTAGTGTAGCTACTTATTAGAAGAACTCCTCAATGCTTGTTAGGAATTTCAGGAAAAAGGGGGAAGCTTTACCTATGGATACCTACTTCTCTCTTTTGTAATTTGGAAGTGGCATCCACACATAGGAAGACAGTTTCAACCTCCAGAAAATGGGTTCCTTGCAAAAATGTTTGAACTTTGGCATGCAAGGATGGATTATGAGAACATGGAGTTCAATAACATTGCATTCCTAAAGTGGTAAAACTAAATTATAGACGCAAGTCAGAGGTTTCACATACCACATGAACTATTGATTCTAAACACAAGCACTATAACATTCATATTGAATCACCACCATACCTTTTGCTGGCTGAGGTATGCAAAGACAGATGACTTCCACACAAGTTCATTACCTTTTTACTTTGAGGAAGATGCATTCAAAAAATAATTTATGTTAAGGACCGGATTTAAGTGTAACCCATGCAGGTTAGGTATGCAATACCACTTTCCAGTAGAGTTGTTGAAGAAAAATAGATAGGATGAATAAGCGTGGCCAAGTTTCGGCACAATAGGGAAGCAACAAAAATCTCCAATGCTGATAGACTCAAAAGAATAGGAAGAGAAACCACTGCAATGGAAAAAAAGGAATTTTCCTCGATTTCCATAGCTTCCATAATATGTGGTATTATCAGGTAAGGATGTAAACATGATCCTATTTGTTGCGTTCCTAGGATAAATCCTAGTGGAAATGGCTCGAACAAGTGTTTACTCTACAAAATTCATAAACCCAAAACCAATATCCATGACCTTACCACACACAAGGGAATCCACTTGTGTTTCCCATACTATGATTGATATTACAGATGGCCCTGAACTAGATTTTAGCACATACTCAACTTTCATTTTTGAACAAGCCTCACCACCACCACCAAAAGATACCATAGTTCCCCCACATACCACTTTCCTCGAACCCATGCAATTGGATATCCCAAAAACCTTTGAGAACCTTGAAGATCCCATCGCATTGAGTATCGTAGCCTTGAGTCAGTCGATCGCTTTGTCTATACCCATCTTAGTCACTCTTCCCTCAACGGAGAGGCAAAAACTAGAAATCCCAACACTCATCCTAGTCCCAGAAGTATCGGTCTTGATTCCCTAATGTCCACTCCAAAATTTCACCATTGAGGTTTTGATGATCTAAAGTGCCACTCCATAATTTCCACCACTGATAGACACTGGAATGCATTCAATTCAAGAATAAAAAAAAAATCAGTCAGAACAAAGCACTACATCATTGAAACAAAAAATAGAGCCAATACTCTAGGATCCACAACAATTCTCAGAACTACTACAACTTTGTCTTGCAAAGATGAAGGTTCTCCCCCTACTTCCAATGTCTTTGAATATTATACTTGCAAAACAATTGAGAGGTCCATATACATGGGAAGAAGAAGTGGAGACACCATCATAACACTCCATGGATAGTGGGATGCCACTTCAAACCAGATTCCCCTTAGACAGTGCTAACATTGAGTAAATTGTTGGGCTGAAAAACAATCTACAAAGGTAACCTACAAACCAACTTTAATACTGGAAAATAGCCTTTCCAATCTAGAGACGGTTCTCTCTAAGACTTGATCTCTGATAGATAGGTTGCTTTTCTTGATGGCTATATTTTAAAGTTGACGGTAAATTTTAGCAGGTCTATTGACAAAAGATAATGTTTCTAGGGCTATGTAGTCAACCCCTAAAAACAAAGAAACAATTCTTGGTAGGTAGAATTCCTCAAAGGAAAAAAGGATAAACAAGGTGATGAACTTCCTTATTTAATTTGATTATTTAGGGTGAAAGAAGAAAAGAAGCATAAAACAAAATTAGAGCACCATAGTGGATGAATTCTTATCTTATAAGGAGAGGTACAAACTTCAGAGCATCACCATTAGAATCTTTTTCTTAAGGAACCGAGGACTTCTACATTTGTATTTCTTTAGATTCATAAAATTACACAGAGGATCAAAATATCTATACTTTTGCCCGTGTGCCCCCCATTTTTACATCAAAATAGTCCATATATATCAAAATTAAAGTTACAATAAGTTGATAGGAATCAAACTACTATCTCTTAAAGCTGTGGGTTTGGTTTTTTTCAAAGAGAACAACAACCTTTACAAAAATAGTCAAAAATAGGAAAGTTGATTTGGCAATCACAAACTATCTGGGATGTTGGTTACAATCATAAATTCTTTAGGAAAATCACAAACATACAGTTGTGATGAAACATTATGTGTATTTCTGGAAAACAATGTCAACACTACGCAGTAGATTATGGCTTCAACTGTGCAACTGCTCGCAACGAAATCTGTGTAGTTATTTCACATGGCAGATCTTCATGTAGAGGTTGTGCATGTGAATCTAGTTGGCTGTAGAGAATGGGATCATCCAATTTGTCTGTAGCTTCTTTTTTCAAGTCACCTACAGTTGTAAGGCCCTATTTGTCCTTCTTAATGACAATATTTTTCTTTTCAAATTCTTCATCTGTCTCAATAAAGCCCCATTTTTGTTCAATTTTAATTGAGCGTCAGAGAGAGATGTCCATTCATTATCAACAGTTGGTCTTCATTCCTTGAAATTTTCCGTGATTCTTTCCTCTTACATCCTCATTTCCTCCCTAAGCTTAATGATTACATATTGGGACTCTCTAAGCTGCTTTTTAAGCCAATTTATATTATTTTCTCTTGATGTTGGCGAGGTAGGAGATAATTGACCCACTTGAATTTGTGATGCTGGTGTTTCAATAATTTTTTTTGTCAACTTCCTTCACAATTCTTTATATTCCTGATAAAATTAGGCTATGATGTGTTGATCTTTCTTTAGTTTTTGTTTCACTTCCTAAGTATTTGCATTTTTCTCACCTAATTCCTCCTTCTTCTCATGAATTACGTGTTTTTCACATTCAACAAGATCTATCTGAATTATGGGTATGGGAAATCTCCTAGTAGAGGACTTGGTGTGTGGTTTACTGGTAACTTGGGTCTCCTCAGTTTTATCAGTACATATTGACCTGCTTCTCTTCTAGGATGTTGGTTGAATAAATGATGAGTTTTCGATTTATTTACCTTTTCTCCTTTCAGTAACATCTCCTTGTATCGCCTATGAACTATGAAGTGTTGATTTCTCAATAGATATAGGAATGCTTCCTTTAGCGTCTCTAGGAATGTTAGCTGAAATCATAAAATAATTCCAGTCCTTGTTCAAATTTCTCATCTCTTCAACCACCAACATATTAATTAATGAAAAATTAAATAAGTTGTTCCCTAACTGATCAAATTTGGCCTAGACACTGTCTGCCATCCTTCCCAGGCTTCAACACAAGAAGAAAGGTAAGTTTAACAGGTTTTTCCCTACGAAATGCATCAATAATGTGATGTGGTATGGATGTACCTTGTCGAATCTTCCTTCACAATTAAAGTATTTCCTGATTCTCTTCAAACGATTCTGAAAAGGCTCCAAGAGATACTCTCTTCGAATGATGGCTCCAATTTTTCGATTTCAATATTCAGGCTTGATGAAATCCATATAACATGAAATTTATAAAGGAATACCCTTAAACCATTTTTATCCCTGCAGAGGTATCTCCATCGCAACTTCCATAGTTTCCTCTGTCACTTGGAAAGTGATTCCCACAATTGTCTCACTTACACCAATAAAATTGAGGGGAAACTGCTCAGTTAGCTACACATTATATCCTTGAATCCTTTCATAGAAACACATACATTTGGCTTGTTCAAAAGATGCCCTGATCAACGGGTCTGGATTTATTATATTTAAGTCCCGAGGTCCAAACGCCACAACCCTGCCACTTGCATTCTTTCTTTTTCTTCGGGAAGTTGCCATGGCCTTGGTATATGTTAATTTCAAGTCTGCAACAATAAATTCTAATACCCTCTCTATGCAACGAATAAGAATGATGAACTTTGAAGAAGGTAGAAGAAAAGGTAGCAACATGAATATTTGCACAACAAACAGATCAGTAAGAGAAAAATTGGTGCAATGAGAAATTTTGCGCAGCAATAAAGTGTGACGGAAAAATTTCATGCAATGGAAAAATCGGTGTGGAAACAAACAACAATGGAATACTTGACGTGACAACAAAAAAAATGGAAGAATTGGCGCGACAATGAAGTCTCAGTGAAATAGTAGGTAATTCAGAAGGAAGAAGGATCACTGTGAGAAGAAACAACTCATTCCAAAAAGCTAGTTTGCAACACTGGAAGAAAAATTTGGAACAATGGCTGAAAAAAATGTAAGAGATGCAACAAAATCAAAATATCTGGCTTATGTGATGATTGACAACAAATAGTTTTTATGCAGCGAAGGGATTTAAAGCTTGCTGAAAAAACTGTGGAACACACACAAATTATGAAAGTGATGGAGATGCATGAAGGGTGACCAATATTTATGCTTGAATGGATAAGGAATGAAATCAGAGAAAAGGACGGTAAATCCATAGCGACGATAAGTTCAAAAGAAGGTTAAATATTTATGCAGTGAACTCGTGCAGTGGGTACACTTTGAAGTGTGCAAGGTACAAACGATAGGAGTGCCATGATTGTTCACTTTTCTGAATTCATGATTGGGTATTGATTCTCATAATATCTTTTGACATGACCTTTATCCTAACCACTTGACTCAACTTTGGTACCTAAAATCCCCTTTTTTGACATTACTCGATATTTTAGAAGATAAACCCTTGCAATTCAAACATGACTAATCCTTAAACCCTTTTCTCGACTTTTATTCAAAGTCCTTACTCAATTTTTCAAATTGTCCCTAAGTTTTCTCACTAACTTCATAAAATTTGACACACCAGCTGCGACTTATTTTAGGAAAACTTTAGTTTTTCAAATAACATAAACATGACTCTAAAAAATTGAATGAACCTATGACTCTAACTATAAAAAACATGGTTCCAACAACTGGCTCCAATGGGGATTCTATCCTCCCATGGAGTAGTAAGGAACAATAGATGAAGTGTCTGACCATTGGGATTTATTTGACTAAAATTTCTAAACTGACAAAATAAACTCACTTACAAAACTTTCTTGACACAACTTTAACAAAACTTAACATAAAATTAGGGCCTTCACTTCGGGCTTCAATTTTTTGTTGATTATTGATTCGAAATGCTTCATCTAAAAATAAAATGGTTATTTACAATTACAGGAAGAGATTAAAATATTTTTAAACCAAATAATGTTTGAGAAACCTTCCATTTATAGGTTCCCCACCAATAAGATCCCCATTAAGCTCCTGCAACAAATAGGCATTGTTCCCATGGTACACAAAAATATTGAACGGTCATATCCATAGATGATCAAACTTCCCATGTTTCCTTTTTCTTCAGTCCTTTCATCCCACTTCAGTACCAAGTCATTCACCTTGAAATCATCTTGCTTAGTGTGTCTATCAAAATATATTTTCATTTTATGCTAGTACAACTGTGATTTATTGAAGACCTATTATCTCATTTGTTGTACATGGATTAATTGGCTTATTCTCCTTAAATAATCATTGGGTTCAACTTCTTGTTATTGCATTAGTCTCATCACTGACAGTCCTAATGATGTAGGAAAAACTGTCTATGAACCATATACGATTTGTACCCTTCTTCTTAATAAGGTGGAGAGTAAGGTATACCTTCAACTAGGATGTTTCAACCAATTTAAAACCAATGATATTGACTACTTATAAATTATTTACATTGCCCAAACCAACCAGAGAATCATTTTGATGGACTATAAGTTAAACACACATATTAAATTCTTAGGGTTGAATTTAGTGTCTGCCCTTAAACACAATGTTTTTTAAAACTATTCAAACTCTAGACAATAAGTCATGGATAGTAGAGCATCAAATTGGGAAAAATTATGGGATGGAAACATTATGGGAATGTAAGAACTTGTTATCAATAACTATGTTACATAAAACATAGGAAATCGTGTATGAATGAATGATAAATTGGAAAATTACTGTACATCTCTTGCGTTAGGAAAATTTTCTTTTTGATTCCTCATACTCAGGTAGCATGATACGAGGAGTTCTTCTCTGTACAACCTCCTTTCTTGTCTGAACAAAGGGACAGTAGCATATGACATTTCCATTTGAAAATTTCCCTTTAACTTTGCAGCCCAAGATATGGATAACAACATGCCAAATTTAGGAGGGATGTCAGCAACCACCACATCCATGGTTTGATTCTTTGAGGGAATTTGAGATAATGATACAACCAGGTCTTTTATTAAACCCAAACATTTCACCTTCCTTGAATAAAAAGAGAACATATCTTTATAATTTCATGTAATATCAAGTCCCAACTTGTCCATGACAACCTTGGGAATCATATTATATGATGCCCTTGAATGTAACATGGCATTATGTAAGGTCAAGTCATGGATTTTAATACTGACATAAAAAGGAGGAACGTCATCAACATCACCACTCTCCTCCACACGTGGGAAAAAAAAGATAGCAGGGTGATCATATTGTGCATTCAAGGTGTCAGGGGCTTCTTCCGTTTTTAGCATTTTAATGATTTGATTTCTATATTCTCCATTCTTAATCAACTCATTAAATGGAACATAAATTTTTATTTTAGTCATCTCACTTTCAAAATTAAAAGGAGATGAATCCTTTTCTACCTCTTAGACGCTTGCTTCCTTTCTTACCTTAGGTATTTTCTTTTGGGGTTCTTCTATGGATTTTCCTTTGTCCATTGCATCCTTTGCTAAATTTTAATTATTCATTTGGCTTGAAGAAGGTGTATTAATCTAAAGTTCCCTTGTAGGATTTTCCTTTGGACGATTTACAGGCACCTTTTTACTCCTGAGGTTGTACTGTTTTTGAAGTTGCATAATAGAATTGTGGTATCCTTTCTTGAACATTTTTATCTGCAATGAAAACATATCATCATTATCCTGCATAAAATTATCATTTTCATCCATAAATTTACCATGTTCTTCTTTTGTTAAAAACACATTGTTTTTGTATCTTCACAACAATCCATATTGTCTTCAATTGTTGGATCAAAATCCTCATTTTCATAGTTTTTTAGGAAAGGAGGTTTTATTTGTTGATCACCTTAATTTCTCTGATCTCTTTGCCCAATCTGAGGAACTAGATCTCTTATGAAATTTTGATTTATGGGCTAAAAATCAGTTTGATCCTTGGTGGAAGGCTTATTTTCCAAGGACATTCTTTCCATGAATATTTCCATAGTCTTCATCATCAAAACAAATTTGTCATTTAATGATTGATAAGTTGAGGGTTATGCTTCTCCTTGTACCTTCTTGACATCTCTGTCAAGATTATGTTTGATCTTCCTTGATGCCATCAAATTTACCTCTACTTCAATTGCATCACTCATCATATCATCTAATTTATTGGATATTCTTTCTCTTAAAAACAAGGCAAAGTCACTGTCAAAGGAATCAACATATCAAAGTTGAGTAGCTCCAAGAGGAGGTTTAACTTCTGTAGGAACTGAATTATAGACTTTCATAAATCTTGTTGAAAATTGTTGTACTATTTCATTTGGTGATATTTTTATAATATTGTATTGAGTTAGAAACTGGAGAGTATTATTTTTATCACCCCACCTTGCAAGAAAAAGTGTTTCAAAAGATGTAAAATTAAGGATACTCGTTGCAGTAAGAGCTTTAAACCATTTTTTGACTTCTCTTGAAATACTTTGTGTGAACAACCTGATTTTTGCATCCTCATGATCTACTTCCTCTAAATAAACAAAATCGTTGAACCAATCCAAGTGTATTTGGGCTAATGTATTTTATTCAACATCAAATTACTTGATTCTCTGATTGTAATTTTGAGGTATGTTGTTCTTGAGAATAAACTTAAGGCTCAAAGAGTAATGTCAGGCATCAGGAATGTTTAAAGATAACGATTTTTAAAAAGTTATTTTCCTACCTTTAGTTATATAGGAAATGATCCGTAAATGAAATTAATAATCGGATAGTACATAGGTCGTATTCCTTGTCTGAGTCATAATTATAATATCAAATGGTGTGAAGGAAATTTACAAAACTATTAAACAAATCTAGGAATCAGTTATAGATGAGTCTCACCTTATTTGCAGTGGAAGAAAAGTAGAGAGTGCATCCTTGAACAAGACATGAAATGTAGTAATTGAAACAAATTGTAGGTCTTGATTTACTTACAGTAAATACAGAGGAAAAACTACTTACCTAATGAATTGTTGATATAATGTAATCACAGTAGTTGTAATTCTAAATGGCGATCAATTTCCAAGGGATTATATAAATAAATTCAGAGAAATGAAAATACAGAGGAAACACATCACTCAAAACTGAATGGAAATTAGAATCTCTGTCTACACTTGTATTAATACTCAAAAAGGAGAGTTTTCTCTATTACATCGAGCAAGAAGCAACCTTGAATAGATCTTGAATCTATGTACTCATACAAAATTTGTCACAACTCAAAATGATTGGACTTCTTACAATATTTAATTAAAATAACATATATCTGAATAAAATGATAGGGTGTAAAAATTTGATGAGCTTCTTTATCGTTCTCCTCCATCTCTTCATCTGCTGGTTGAAACTCCTCTTTTCCTTAATCCTTTAGGCTAAACACAAATGTCATACAATCCAGCTTAATAATTTGACATATTGTCTTTGTTGTTTTAGTTTTGTTGCCATCTATCCCTTTAGGTATGTCGTACAATTGATATCAGGGAGGAAGGATAATCAGAGGACTAACACTACATGGCTCATCAAGGAATGTATAACGGGCATAGGAAAAAGTAACTGTTTGTGAAAAGAATGATAATGGAACCAGTTTATGATGATGAATTAGGGATAAGTGGAAATTAGAATGCGTGCGAATGAGATAAGTGGTTGTAGGGAGGTGAAATATAGGGAGGGAAAAAGGAAGGGGTATTGTGTATGTTTTCTTACTTGATCCTAGTCATGCTTGATTTTTCATGTTCAATAAATTGGTTGCATATATCCAATAATTCCACCATGAACCTCGAGGGCTCAATTGTTTCATTTAACTTGAAACTGAATAATTTCCTTTCTACCTAAGGCAACTTTGCTTGGATTCTTTTCACTTCTTGAGATATGGCATGAAACTGTGAGCTTGGACTTACTAGCCATTTATTGATCTTAAGAAGATCAATTTGGATCATTTCCTGAATGGCTATTAGAGTTTTGTCTTTGATCTTTGTGGAATTATGTTGGTTCATTTCAGTATCAATTTTCCCGAGGGCTTATGAGATATTACTTCCCTCAAAATCAATTATCTTCTTTTATAATGATAAAAACTCTTCGAGGAAAGTGTCCTTTACCTCCCTAGATAATCTTTCGCTCTCTGCCAAATTTCTTTCCCAGACCTTTAGGGCCATATCACCTCTTAGTTGTTCAGAAGGAGAGAGCATATGAAAATCAGGGAAATTATCTTTATGCACCAATATGATGGCTTCTTGAAACTTATCTTGGGTTGAGAGGGCTTATATTTCCTTGACATAAATGTACTTCATAGAAATTTCTACTTCCTAGTATCACTTTTGGATGGCATCTTCCTTCAAAAAAACGTCCTACTAGGCAGTTTCCAACTTCTCATTTATTTCTAGTGCTTGAGTTTGGAAGGCTGAGATATCTATCGAGGTACCTTTGGTTAGGTCTACTATATATTAAAATTGTTCAATAAATTCATCACATTGAGTGACCAATCCTTGGTTGGTTTGTGAATTCTAATGGAGCTCCTCAAGGTTGGCCTGAAGCTGTTGGATTTGTTGTTGATCACGAGCTCTGATTTGCTTGAAGTCTTGACTCATCCTATTCCTGATAGTATGTTCCATGGAATGTATTTGAATTTGAAAGTGATATACCAATAGGTACTTCTGTCACAATTTTTCAGTCAAATTATCCATAGACCATTGATTGGCAGTGGAAAAAACACCTAACGAACCTGCAACTTCTTTTACGAATTATGGATCATCTCGATCATTTCCTTCATACATCATTCTCTAAATTTTAGTTATCACTCCATATTTATGGTGTGATTCCATTTTCACGATGGCCTTTCATTTTCTACTAAAGAAGAAATCCGAAGGAGGCATCTCTTCGGGTAAGATGGGGGTATGATCAACTACAAAAAAAAAAAATAGAATTAGGATTTCCGAAGCTAGATTGTAGAGGTGTCAATGATGTAATAGGAGTACAAATATTCATAGAATGACTCTATTATGTTGTATTTGAGGTGCCAGCAGGGGTAGTTGGTGATGAAGGAGGCACATTGTCTCCCTGTTTTAGGAAAGATTTGAGTTGATATTTTTCCTGGGGGCTTAGTTGGCCTAACAATGATGCTTCTAATTTCTATGTCAATACCTCCAAGCTCTTTGGTGTTTCCTAATATTTGTGTTTACCAGAGTGACTCAATTCAGAACCTGTAGGCTTGGCTTCCTGAGAAGGGGGAGTGGCTATTTTCTCTCCTTGTAGTACCTTTGGTAAGCTATTTCTCCTGTTCTTTTGAAACTGATAAAACCAACTTGTTGATCTGGGGGAAGGGTTTGGAATCTGTCCTAAACCTCCTCATAAGATCTAACTCCCCTAAATATTTCATCATCCTAGGAGTTTTTGTGCATATACCATTTCATTTTGAACTGGTCTAGGTGTTTTTCCACTATCTTATGTGGATCGTGTCTTTTGAACTTGATGTCAACCAATTTGACATCCTCTAGATCCGCAACCTCCACTTTGGAGTGACCAAAATCTAGTAATGAAAACATGACAACCTGAATAGGGAAAGTTGGCCATACCTTTTTCTGCACTGCCTTTAGCTCCTTATTGATTCCTCATGTCACTGTTTGGTAGTCCACTTCTCTGCATACCAGTCGGTTCGGTAAAACTCATGGGATATCATGGTGAGGAACTGAGAACTGGAAAACCATGATGTAGGATAAGTTCTCCTCAATAAACCAATCTTCTATCTTACTTAGGCTTCCAATAATATTTTATGAAATCCAGGGAGGTGGGTGACCATACAGGGCTATATGAACAAGAACCACAACATTGTGATAGATTCCATAGAATAAATCTTTGTATTTCTCTTTCCATAGCTTTGAATGATAGAAATGAATGGGCTTGACACTAGCCTAGGTCCAAATCCAATTCATTAATGGAAAAGGTGTCATGAAATAGATGTTGTCCATGATATATGCCGACATGTAAAAGGGGAAAAGATTTCCTTTTGATTTCGTTGTTTTATACTCAACAATCTCTTTGGCCAAGTTATCAGACAACATTTTAGGCCAATTGAAAGTGAAACCATTTGCTACCTCATGCATGATGGATACCCATTCTACCGAGAAATGCATAGGGCTCTTCTTCTTGAACAATCAAAATAGAATCATGGCCACATACATCATAAGAGAGTCCAAAGATGCTGTGGCATGTATACCATGAGCATCAGTTCTGAATTTCTCTAGGCTCCCCCACCAAGACTTGATTATATTAGGACAATTCCTACCATACTGGATGCATTCCTTTTGCTCGAATTCCAAAATGAATGCAACATTGTATGTATATCTAGGATTAGGGGATATTTTATACATTACTTGCATATGTTTCGGTCAGAAAGAGCCGATGACAACCTTCTGATGGTTGATGATGCTCCTGGTTTAGACGTCAACATGCTCCAAGGCCCAACTTATCATGTCATTATAAGGCATGAGCCTTGGCCATGCCACTATATTGTGCAGCTCGGACTGTGCTATATGTCTGAGTTTAGATGTATAAGTGTCATCCTCTTCTTCGGTAGAGTCCTCTAGACAGTTGATGATTTAACGCTACAGAATCTCGAACACCTACGTCCAAGTTTTTATGGTGTCTATGGCTCTCGGCGTGGTGTCCGACATAACATATGCATTTGGGTTTGAATCCTCGCCCGTCGTATAATGATTCTTCATCATTTTTCATGGTGCCATAATTTCTAAGAGTACATACTGAGGTTACCTGTTGCAGAGAAAATCCATGAGTCTTTTAAATAAATAGAACTTCTAATTTGCGAGAGGTGAAAATGAATTCAAAATTGAAGTGCGTTTATTCAAACCAGATTCATTGATTTTTCGTATAGCTTCACTGACGGAAAATTTATTAACATTAATGGGAAAGTCTACCTAGAGATCCACAATCCACATTTGAATCATTATCTTAATTTTTAACAAATGCCATCACACTTCGATGGTTCACATTCGAGAGCTTTAGATGTGACAGAGTGGGAACCTGTTGAATCCCGAATCCGTGAAAAGATTAATTTCTGAATAATTTCTTATAAAACATTAATTAATCATGTTTAAGATGGTGCGTTAACTTCAAGTGTTTCATGAGTTCAAACTTCATGGAATTTTAATTTATCTTGAGAGGAACTTCCTAAAACCCTAAAAGAGAAGCAATTAATTATCTAGTAATTGATTTTAAGTCCTAATTAATTGCATTTAACTTGAAGTGTTCCAGAAGTTTGGACTTCGGAAATTTTAGAATACAATTCAGGGGAAATGTCTGAAATCCAAACTATGAAGTCATTAATTATCTCTTTATCATTATTAACTTAATTATTTAAAGTTCAATACTTCGACATTTTGACATTTTGGTGATTCATGAATTCATTCTTTGTTAAATTCACGAAGGATCATCTCTCGTAGTGGCGTGTTATAGACTAGTTCATTATGCCGTGTTGAAAAAGGGGGGTGCCATGTATTACTTGGCATTGTGTTAATCCTCCAATGAAAATGTCAAAAATGGGTGCCATGTTTCAACTCAGGAATGACTCAAAAGGTACACATGTCCTAAAAATATATTTAGGATAAATTGTGAGAAGACACGTTCAGGTTTTGGAGTTTTAGGGTTTTTATTGTTCAGACTTATTGGAACATCCAAATCATGGAGCTCTGAAGTGACCATTAGAGATTTACCTCTTTAAAATTCAATTAGATCCAAAACTCTAGAGGTATTAGGATCATTCGATCAAAAGGAAAAACTTATCAATGTCGGATATCGTGTGTGCCTTATTATTAACCAACCAGCAAATGAATTTGATTTAAAATTAAAATTTCATTTACCAATTTTCCATTTTATTTGGGTAGAACTATATTTTCATGAGGCAAAAAGTATAAGGCTCAAAAGTACAAAATCATATGTGTTCCAACATAGTCTCCATTTGGGGATCACGTCTCCCTATGAGTTGCAGAAGAACAATAGAACGAGTGCCTTTATTGGGCAAATTGAGTCATTATTGCATTTCTGGGAAACACTTTTAGGAATTAATCATACATAGAAGAATTGAACTTCAACCAAATATTTAGAAAACATTCAAAACACCCCTAATTTTTTATCTCAAGTTAGGCTATTTAAAATTTCTCTTTCCTAAAACTAAGTTCATATCTGTTTAAGATAATCAAAACAACTTTAACCGAAATATCAAACTTCGACCGACTTTGTTCGCATCAAGGCTAAGTAGATTCAATAATTAATTTAGTGGATCCCTTGTTGGTTCAAAATGTAAATATTACCAGAAAGAGAACTAGATGCCAGAGTATGTTATGTAGATATGTATGACAACCATACATATATCATAGATATTACTTCACTGCTAGTGAGATTTTTCAATACGCCGTTGAAGTTATCTACTTCTCCCATTGAACTTCCTTTCACTACTTCAATTAGCACTTTTGCATTTTGCTGAGATGAGGGAAATCATTACATGAATTTCCTTTCATCATCTCGTTGGAAAATATGGGGGCAATCAAATTATGAATTTCCTTTCACCATCTATCTTATATTTTAATATTTTGAAGTGGGGGCAATCAATCTGTATGTATCATACAAGGGATGATATTTTCTTAAACTTTTAATAGGAAGGTCTGTCACAAATTTTCTAGACATACTCTGAAACTAATTTTCTCCCAATCTTCAATACACCTTCGCATATAGGAAAATTTTTATAGGGATTTTTATTTTTAGGGATCGACCTTGAGCGAATTGGTCGAATTAAAATACGATAGAAGAGATAACGTTATTAGGATTAACCTAAACATACTTTATTTCAATTAAAATCAAAGGAACATAAATATTTTTTCCTAATCTTGTTTTGGAGATATGTTTTTAAGTTTTCAGTGTCAAGGTGAATTTCTTTCTTTCTATGAATACTAAGGAAACGTAGTGAAAATTAGAAGAGAATAATAGTTCAGGGATAGGAAAAATAAAACAGAACAAGGACTCATAGGGCCTAACAGAAAAGAATCTCAATCCCACACAAGTTTGTTTATTGACTCTTGAACATTCTTTGAAACCTTTTTTATTCTTATTTTCTTTTTCTTTTTATTTCATTTTTTATTTCATTCAAAGAAGGCTTCAGAACTTAGCTATAATTTTGTACTCCTCTGACCCTTGATCAGTGTAACATCCCGCTCTGGCGCACTAAGAACACTTATTATTTGAGAACGCTTGCTCGCAAGTGATCTGGACCCTTTTTTATGTTAGACCTTTTATATATGATTATAATGTGATTGACAGATGACATGATGTGTTATTATTTGATGTAGACAGGTGCTATCGACTCAGTTTTATTGAGTGTGCAGGGTTTTTGACCTTGAGGATGCAGAGGCATCGGTAGAACCTCCTTGGACTCCAGACTGAGTCAGGGAGTGTGCTTTTGGGTTGATATGTTTATTATGATGTTTCATTTGATTTGATAATTTGATGTTGACATTTCT
>SNQJ01S0023359.1:89534-104534 GCA_010110895.2 Picea sitchensis
CATAACTCCTCACGGTTTGAGAGTTATGGCCTTACGAAGTTGGAGGACCCTCATATGTCATCTAGAAGCCCCAAAAGGTCAAAGTAGTCAAAGTGGTTTAAAAGATTTTAAAAGGTAAATAATAAAGTGAAGTGATGAGTGTACTATAATTCAAATTGAGTACAAAATAAATTATTTCAATAATAAATTTAATGGAGAAATTAGAAGTGGGTTAACCCTAAAATAAGGAATGTGGGCAAAGTGACCTAGAAGATGTTTTTAAGGAAGCTACTTGGAGAGTATAAATAAGAGGAAAATCTCCCTCATTTGAGACACAATTGAGAATATTGAATACCTATAGGTGTATAAGGTAACCAAAGAATATCTAAGATGAATTTCTGAGGGAAGGTGAAGAAAAGAAGGCTGGAATTCAAGGAAGGATAAATTGTTTTGATGATGCTTTCTAAGGTGTGTTATTTACAGGTCATCTCACCATTTTCAAAATAATTGTTTTTATAGATTGATTCAGACTGTGAAATTGATATTCCATTGAGGAAACATATCCAAGTATATTTGGTAAAAAATTCATATTTTGGGTCATTGTATTTTTGGAGTTACACTACGTGGAAAATAAGGTTTGTGGTTAGTCCTGAAACTAGTCAAAAACAGGTGTTTCGGGTAAAATCATCATAACTTCTTCATAATAGATCAAAATTTAGTGAGACCAAATATGTTGGTTAGCGTACATTATTAGGTATTCTTTGTAATAGTTTCATATTTATTCAACAAACATTTCGTGTGGGACACGCTCTACAAGGTCTCTCTTTAGAATAAGCCAGAATTCAGCAAGGTATGCCATTTTTTCTATAAATCACTTTCTGAGATGTTCCAAGTAGTGAAACCTGGAGGAATTGCATAAAATACACTGAATAGAATTTTGTATTAGGTTTATATCTTTATTCATTTCAGGTACAAAGTTATTATTATTTCAAATTAGGGTTGTTGACTAATCTAGAACTAGTCATCTGAGACTAAAGAAATTTTTGATGAAAATGCTAGTCTCTTGTTGTTTAAAGTTAAGGAAGGATTGCAGGTATATAATCGTATAAAATAGGTCTATTACAAAGCTACAAATAATATTTGGATGATGAAATCGATGATGGATTTTGGTTAAGGTACAAGTTGGGTACATGGTTGAGATAAGTAGTTGATGAGTTGGCACATACATGAGGTGTATAGTTGATGATGTTGGTACATATTGATGAGTCATAGTTGATGATTACTTGACACATGATTGGTACAGGTTGGTGCATGGTTGATGCGCTTGTTTATGGTATAGTTTGATGCATGGTTTAGGTTTATTAGTACAGGTTTACAACAATATATCTCATAGTGATAGTGTGAAAGTGGTTCCATCATTCTACTTCTACTTCAGGGTGGTTGGATGGTGAAAGGACATGTGGTTGTAGCCACCTTCTGGTTGTATCCAGAGAACATAGGGGGTTGTAGCCTCCTTCTGGTTATAGCCAGAGAATTGGGGAGTTGGAGCTTCCCTCAGGTTGTAGCTTGAGAAACTAGGGGGTTGAATCCTCCTTCCAGTTGCAGCTAGAAAACAAAGGAAGTTGGTGTTTCCAATGAATGTAATTCTTCAATACATATAAGAAAAATAATTCCATGGTTTTGTCTTGATTTGGGTTTCCACATAAAACACTGGTGTACTGTGTATGTGTGTGATTGTTCATTTCTTATTGCTCATTATTAGATAATAATTCTACATTGATATAACAGTTGGATTATTTGGAGAAAAAGGATTATATTTATGCTATTACTGATTCAACCCCCCTCTCAGTAATCCAACAGGGCATGCCTCTAGGGATTTGATTGTTCTTAATATTAAGCATATGGTGGTTTGCGATATTGTCTAGGAATTTTTCTGGGTTCTCTCCTTCTTGGATAACCCAAGCAAGATCATTTTGGTTTTCCTGATCTATGTGAGTTTCAAAAAACTCATCAAATATCTCCAGAAACAGTTTGATTTGTTCATCATCCTCGAAAACTTTCCAGTTTTGAATGTTGTTCAGGATCGAAGGTCTATGTCTCATCTCGATGTGATACTTCAAGTTCAAGACAGGGGGTGGTATGAAGGTCGCAATAGACTTGGACAAGGAATCAACTTGTTGGTTCTCCATTATGGAAATACAGTGTATGTTAAAAGACGAGAAGAAATTCTTTGTAATATCTTAGGCGCAATCTGCATGATCTCAACCTTGGGTTCTTATATTAATACTTTTGTCTCACTTGTTTTACAATAATATATGCATCACCATAAACTATTAGATGTTCCATTTTTAACTTCGTTGCAACTTCTAATCCTAAAACCATAGATTCATATTCTCAGACATTATTCGTATAACCAATATCCCATTCTAACCTATAAGAGAAGGGAATAACATACTCCTAACCTGGTGCCACGAATAAAACTCTATCTATTGCTCCTTTGCAGGATGAGGCACCATCGAGGAGCATTTTCCACATTCCTTCTCTATTGTTTACATTTTTCTTTGTTATTTCTAATTTTTTATTTTCTTCTTTTGTACAATCTTCAAAATTGTCATCTATAGACAATATACAATTTCCTAAGTCCTCATAAAAAACATAGTTTGGGTAATTATTAGGTTTTTTGGGTTCACTTACAGTATACACCAATCTAGTTTCTCTATACAATCATGTGAATTTCCCACCAAAAATTGGGATCGCAACATAAGTCATGTCTAGTTGAACTGATCCTCCTAATGTGGCACCCCAAGACCTCGATAGAAGCATGTCGTCCTTGGAAAGGATGTCAGCAACGACCACATCCATAAGAATAATTTTTACGAGGATTTGAGCAAGATTCACTACCAAATATTTAATCATGCCTAGACACTTAAATTTTCTAGAATCAAACGAGTACAAGTGTTGATAAGGTCTAGTAATTTCGAGGCCCAACTTTTCCATGATAATTTTAGGCATTAAATTATGAGAGGCCCTAGAGTATAACATGCAATTGTGGAGTAAATGGTCCTACACAGTTAGAGTAATATAAAATGGAGCAACATAATCTTTATTGTTTTCGATGTGTGGACCGAACATGGTCTTAGGTCTTTCGTCCTGCAGATTAATAACGTCTGCATGACATTCAACATCAAAAAAATTTATCACTTTAGCAATTTTCTTTTTATAAATTGTGTTTTTTGCAAGCTCAACCAGAGGCATTGGGATTTTAATTTTATTAAGTTCATTTTCTAAACTGAAACCTCCAATTGTTTTTTCAATTTCTCTGGTTGAAATTTCTGCTTCTGTATTTTCTAGTTTCTTAGTTTGCGTTGTTCTTGTTTCAACTGGATTTGTCCAGACAACTTGTGTTTCATTTGGTGGTTTAGTAACTATTTTCTCATTTGTTTTACTTCGCAAAAAAATATTTTTTGGTGGAACATTTGTAGAATTCTTCTCTCTGGGCCTTAAATAACACTTTTGTTGGAGTTCAACCATTATTGAGTCAGTGAGCCCTTGGTTTGTAGGGTCTCCCAGATTATTGATATTTTTATCATTATTAAACATGGATTCCAAGTCTAAGGACTTCTCATAATCTTTCTTGGCTAAATGTGTGTAATGTTCCCCAAATTTACCAAATAAAAAAAAAATATTAGGGGCATTAAACATCCTTCCTCTTGGAACGATTTATTTCAAAAGACATGAAGTAATTGTAAGTAGGTAATTGTCAACATTATTAACTTTCGGCAGGTTTATGTTTACCACTTTATTGATACAAGTAACTACCATTATAAAATATTTTATCTTTTATTTATTTCATGATGCACAGTAATCACATACATAATGGCCAATGGGTAGCTTCTCTATACCCTAGTATCTCAGTTACTAACATTTCTATTTGTTGATATGAGTACACAGGATTTACGTTTACACTAGTAAACTTCTCTAGAATCACAATTGTCTCCATGCATAAACATTAATGTTTATATTTGTTAAACCCTTACTAATATGGAAGCCCTCTTCATGCATAACATTTCGGTTATATTTGTTAAGCCTTACTAGCATTCTACACATCTCTAAGTATTAAACCCCACTAGCAATACAACCAATTCCTAGGCATAAACGTTTCTTATATTATAAAGGATATATATGAATTCAAGTTCCAACAATGCATACACCTTTATCGAAAATATCATAGGCCTTAATTTAATGGTGGTTATACATTTTTTTTTAATTGTCTAAGTAGTAGACCCTGTGAAAAAGGTTGTGGTTAAACTTACAATTACTAATAACATAGTATTGAAATTGGTGGATGGTTGGTCATCGTTGAGGGGCCCAACGATAATAGTCATTCTTCTCGAATTCATTAACACCAACGAACCAGATGGTCACACCTTAATTGAACAAGAGACTGGATGTGACAACTGAGTGTGGTCGTTCCCTAATTGAGTTGTCCTCACCTCGCAATAACTTGGTATGAAGTCAAGTGAGGGACTTTTCAGATCCAGAATTAAAACCTTTGTCCATCCTATTAATGGATATTTGTAAGGTTACCTCCCAAGGGTTGTCGCTCGACCACCGTGTCCAATGGAAAACATGCCACCTCCCTCTTCTCACATGGAAAGGTACAATATTTGTAACCATTGCTATTAATCATATCCGAGAAGGGTTTCTAGGGTTATTGTTTCATTCTCCTTTAGCTCCGTGTCTTTTACAAAAACACTCCAGTGCTACCCCGTGATATTTGACTTGGTGAACATGGAATGAATCATGTAGTTGGGCTTGTCTTGGGTAGGAATAAAATACAGGGCAGCTATTGGTTGTATGCTACCCTGAGTAAGTTAAACAAATCTCTTTCATTTCTCTCTAAATGTTTTGCAATTATATATTAATATAGTGCACACCAGTCACGATATATTTCTTCTTTATTTTCTGACTTTCTTGGTCTTGCATTGGAGTTTTAATGATTGTTAAGTGTTCTTTAACCTTAGGGTTTTCCATCGCTCCCTGTTATTTCCTGTATTGGGTCCCTCTTTCCTTATACCCTGCGATATAATTTTGTGTCTCTATGAAACTTCGTAGGAAATTCTGGTATGTGTTCATAACCTAGTAGGGAAAGTGAAATCCAACAACATGAGAGTTTAGATTTTCTAGAAAGATAATCAAACTTATTGTATTTCAAATTCTCCTACTGTTTGTTTGAATCTCTATTCTACTTTGTAGAGGTTACAACCCTATCTTAATTCTTTCCATGAATTTAAATATTTGATACCTTTCAGTCTATTCGTTAACTGTCTGTAAGTAGTCATGGATTCTCTTACATCTGTATTTCAATGGTAAATCTAGACTTCTACTACATGATAGAAAATATAAGGGAATACCTTCCATAATCCATCTGGATCTTTTCTACTTGAAATCCATCCTCTGTATTAAATAAGTGATTTCATTGTGTTTGAAAATGAGTACTTTTCTTGCAATAGGATGTTACAATTTTCGTTCTTTTTGAAAGTTTACAAAAGTGGTTTTCATGGGAAAACCCAGTTCTGTAATCTTCTATCTGAATTTTGAAATGTTGGTTCCTAATTCTGAGAGTATACATATTTCGAATCTCATTATGATTTAATTCAATTCCTGGATGCGTTAATATTACTGTTTTATTAAGGAAATAATTTATGGGTTCGTAACGACTTACTGTGAAATCGTTACACCCCGCATAAATGATGTAAAATTACGAACCCTTTCTTGTGGTTATTGTGCAACTCTTTCGTCACTGTATCAATTTTTGTAACATGATCGTTAAAATAACTTACTTGTAATTCGTATAGGGATCATAATAGCCATATGATGCCACTCTGTGTAAAAAATGTTAGAATCTAAACTTAATTGAAGTATTTACTTATAAGTTCTTTGTTTCTATACTTATATGTTTGGAAAACTTGTCGATAATATTTCCTTCAGCGTATGTAAAATATCGAAGTAATATCAAAAGTGCTATAAATTCCTCTGTGTGGTATTGTGTGAATTATTTAGGTTATCAAAGTATTAAATGGTTAACATTGTTTTCTTTATTATTTACATTCCCAAAAAATTGGTTAATATTTTTGGTTACCAAACTAATGATGGGACCCCCATTTACTTGCAAGGGTACCCATCAGACTTTTCTGGATCCACTTCCCCCTCAGACCTGTGGACAGTTTTCTTAGGGATGTCGATGGGAAAGCACTCGTGACAAAAATCTCAAGCTAAGTATTGTTCATGTAATTGAATCTTCAAATTTTATTCTGGTTGATTATTCCTTAACGTTGTTTTAATAATTCTCAATATTCCCTATTTGAAGGAATTAAATCACTCTGATCAAAAGGATTCACGAGTTCACCTCACTCGAAAGGTATTCGAGTTCCAACTCTCGACGTGTAAAACTAAGTTTCCAGGTTCTGTTCATAGTGGTACAGAGTTCCACCTTAGGGTATTATTATTATGATAGATTTGGTACCAGGATTCGATAGATAACCCGGTTACTTGTATTTTAGATCCTTTATGGAATGAACTTATTTAAATAGGGAAGAAAACCCTGAAATGAAAAAATGATTTCCAATTTAAACAATTATGCTAGCTTGTATTATATATACTGGAATTTTGTTTCTGGGTTGCTGTAATAAAAAGGGACTATAATTTTCTATGTCTTTTGTATAGATTGCTTAATAGAAAAATATTTGGATCTCATGTAACTCAAAAATTTGATACAAGTCCTTCTGTGTGTGAATATGTTATATATTTTTATACAGTTATGTGTAACTAAACATGAAACAATATCTATATTTATATATATTTATATCATGTCTTTGTTTCTAGAATTTCGTTTTGGTTTTACAATAGGCCAATATATTTATATCATGTCTTTGTTTCTAGAATTTCGTTTTGGTTTTACAATAGTCAATATTTGTTAAATTCATATATATATATATATATATATATATATATGTGTGTGTGTGTGTGTGTGTGTGTGTGTGTGTGTGTGTGTGTGTGTGTGTGTATGTATGTATGTATGTATGTATGTAAGCATACACATGCATTTCTTGTATATATGTACTTAAGGTTATTTGACCAGTAACAACTCGTATTGAATCTTTATGTATGCTTATACTGAAATCTACATTCATACTTATACCAAAATATTTCTAATATCAACAACAGATTGAACTGATATTTTCTTTCATGTTTGGGTTCAGAGAGTACATCACATGAATAAGAAATTTCCAGACATTCAACAACAACTAACACACACAATAGCTTCCTTAAGTTTACTCAATGAATAGAGTCAAACTATAAAGGGTTATTCTACAATTCATTCCATTCTAGTAGCTATTAACCAATAGATAAATTCAACAGGGAATAAGTAGATGCACATATCCTAACAAAGTGCTGGGAGAAAAAATGTAATAGCTAAGTTCCACCCAACCATAGAACATAACAACCAATCTACTTTCTCTGTTCACCCCCTAGCCTGACCATGAGTCCATAAGGGCGAACTCCAATGCTCCTCTTTCACTATAGTCCTCTTTCAGATCAGAAATTTCCCTTGCCTCACACTCAAATCAATGCTCATAACAAAAAGTGATATCCTTTCTCTAGCATACTAAGCAATGTCCTACCTCCTCCCATATGTTGTATCTGCAAAAGTGTCCTATGCCTCGATCTTTTCCCCCCTTTGGGAATTTTCATAGCTTTACAAATCCCTGATTTTCAGGAGCTGCCAATGGCCAAATTCCTCATTTTCCACTTGTAAAATTTAGCCCTGAGGTAGTTCAATCTTGTTCCCCACCCATGGAGTCATGGTCAACTGATTTTAACCTGGATGTTCCATTTTTCCTTCAACAATTAATATAAAAATATTTGTCTCTTACAAGTTTCATAGTCAAAGAGTTGGTTGGTCAAATCAAATATTTTCCCAAAAGTCACAATAATTAATTACAATTAATCAAATTCCAAATTTGGAATTTGCATAAATGGGAATAATTTTCCAAATTTGAATTTTCCAAAAACATAAATAATTCCCAAGTGCATAGAAACTTTAATAAATTAAATATTTTTGGGGATAAATTACATCCTCTCCCCATTCAGTACAACACTATCCTCAGTGTTCGTTCCTTTCTTAGAATAGGGTTGGATAATCTTTCTACAAATCTTCCTCCAATTCCCAATTGGACTCCTCAGGACTAAAGTGCTTCCATTGTACTTTTACTTGGGCAACAGATATGTTCTGTAGTACTATTTCTCTCTTGTCCATAATGCACAGAGGTTTCACTTGGAACTCAACTTCTGGTTCCACCTGCACCATGTTCCAATCGATCATGTGAGTAGGATCATGAACACATTATTTTAACAAAGAAACATGAAATACATTATGAATGTTCAAATTTGTGGGAAGTGCAAGTTGATATGCCATGGGTCCAATTCGAGCTAAGATCTCGAAGGGGCCACAAAACCTGACCACCAACTTTGAACAGTTTCCTAGATTTAATGAAATTCTTCTTGCTTTGACTTTTAAATACACGTGGTCTCCAACTTGAAATTCCTAGTGTCTTCTTTTCAGGTCCGCGTAACTTTTTTGTCTGTCTTGTGGTTCTTTTAAATCCTTTTGTATTTTTCTTACCATATTCTCCAATTCCTGGAGCATTTCTAGTCCCACCATGATCCCATCAACTAGGTTCTCCCACCTAATTGGAGTTGTACACTTTCTTTCATACAATACTTCGAAGGGGATCTTATTAGTTGATGTATGATAACCATTATTGTATGCAAATTCCACCAAGTGAAGATATTCCTCCCACTTATTTGGTTTCGTCCTTATGTACATTCGTAGCATATCTTCCACAATTTGGTTTGTCCTTTTAGTTTTCCCATCCGTTTGTGGATGGTAGTTTATGCTGAAATTCAAGTTAGTATGCAACCCTACAAACAATTATTTCCAAAAAGTAGATGTAAATTTGATGTCTCTATCTGAAATCACCATTTTAGGAATACCATGCAGTCTAAAAATTTCCTTAATAAATATTTCAGCGATGTTATTAGCTCTATAAGTAGATTTCATAGGAATAAAATGTGCAGACTTGCTAAGCTTATCAATTACTACCATAATTGAATCGTTCTGTTTTTGAGTTTTAGGCAAACCTGTGATAAAATCCAGTGATATAGTCTCCCATTTCCATTCTGGTACAGGTAGAGGTTGCAACAGGCTGGCTGGGTGCTAGTGTTCAACCTTCACATGTTGACAATATAGGCACTTAGATAAGTATTATGTTGTCTCTCCTTTCATATTAGGCCAATAAAACAACTTCCTCAATGTTGTTACCATTTTCTAGTATCCCGAATGACCAGAATATGGCTTCTTGTGTACTTCGTCCAAAATTTTTAGCTTTAATTCAACAAAATCTGGTATGTACAACCTGTTTTTGAATCTTAGTACTCCATTTTTGTCCAAAATCAGATCCGTTCTATCTAAGTTTTCTACATTATTTTGTAAATCTACCACTGTTTTGATGTATTTTTCATCATTATTACTTGCAGCCTTTATCCTTTGCTCAATGTCTCTTATTTCCCTTCTAATGTTTATCTTAAACAATCCATAAATTCTTCTACTTAAGGCATATTCCACTTTGGTATCCTTACCCTTAATGTGTCTTACCTCGAAATCGAATTCCCTCAAGAAGGCCAACCATATTGCTTGCCTTGCGTTAAGATCTAGTTGACTAAACAAGAATTTCACACCACTGTTATCAGTTAACAACAAAAATTTTCTGCCCATTATATAGTGTCGCCACATTTTTAATGCATCAATTATAAGTTCTAATTCCAAGTCATGAGTGATGTAGTTTCATTCATTCTCTTTTAGTTTTCATGAATCATAACAAATAACGTGCCCTTCTTGAGTTAGGACGCCTCCCAAACCTTCTTTGCTCGCATCCACGTAGACTGTGAAGTCTTTATCTGGGTATGCTACCCTTAAAATGGGTGCGGTTGTTAACAATTCTTTTAACTTATTAAAACTGTCTTGACATTTCCATGACCAAATAAACTCGGTACCCTTTTTATTTAGAGATGTTATAGGGTATGCAATCTTAGAGAATCCTTCTATAAATCTACGGTAGTACCCGGTGATTCTCGTGAATGACCAGATATCCGCTACATCCTTAGGGATATACCATTCCATGATGGCTATTATCTTATTTGGGTCGACTGCAATACCCTCTCCAGATATTACATGTCCTAGGTACAGTATTTTATTTTGGTAAAATTCACATTTGTCAAATTTTGGATACAGTTTGTGTTTTCTTAATGTTTGCAATACTATCCTTAGATGTTCTTCGTGTTTTTCTTCCATTTTCGAATACGCTAGAGTCTTGTCAATAAATACCAAAATAAACTTATCCAAATACTAATTGAAATTGATATTCATTAAACACATAAATGTTGTTGGTGTGTTAGTGAGACCAAACGGTATAACAACAAATTCATAATGTCCATATCTCGTTCTGAGCACTATTTTACTTATGTCTTCATCTTTTATTCAAAACTGGTGATAACCAGATCTTAAATCCAATTTAGAAAAAATCTTTGCCCCTCCCACTTGGTCAAATAGATCATTAATTCTGGGTAAGGGATATTTATTCTTAACAGTCATTTTCCTTAGCTGTCTATAATCAATGCATAATATTAGAGTTTCATCCTTCTATTTAACAAAAAGGATTGGTGCTGCCCATGGTGAGACACTTGGTATGATGTATTCCTTGTCCAACAGTTCTTGTAGTTGAATTTTTAACTTTGTCAATTCAGGTAAACTCATTCTATAGAGTGCCTTAGATATAGGGGCTGAACCAGGAAACATATCAATAGAGAAGTGTATCTCTCTTCTTGGGGGAAGTTCAGGTATTTTGTCTACAAACAAATCTCTAAATTTATGTAAGATGACAAGATATTCTAGGCTAGTTTTATTTTCTTTTTCCAACAGATTTGTCACTTGGATAGCATAAATCTAACAACCTTCACTCATGCACTTCTTAAATTGCATTGTTGAAATCTGCCTAACTGAGACTAGTTTTCATATGCCTTGTATTGTCTTAATAGTGTTGTTTTCATCTCTGTAAGTGAGAGATTTTTCATAGCAATCCAAAATTTATTTATGCTTATCTAACCAATCCATACCAATAATTATATCGTAAGGCCCTAATGGTAGGATAGTCTGATTTAGCTTTGTGTTGTGACCATGTAAACTGAGTTCACAATCAGAAATGAAATCTGTTACTTTTCTTTTTGTTCCTATTGCTAGTTGCACTAGCCAAGATTTTGTATGATTTACTTTCTTAATATGGTTTAAATCCACTACACCAGGAGAAACATAACTCAAAGTAGCTCTTGGATCAATTAAAATAGAAATACGATTATTATTAAATTTACCTTCAACTTCCACCACAGTGGACTGGTGATCAACTTGTCGGCCATCTACAACTACATTGATTCTATGTAAGCTTCTTCCCACATCTCCCACTGTAGAGGCCTCTTGTATGTTTTGAAACGTGTTCCTTGCTGCATAAGTTAAACACGAATAGTTCCTCCTTAAGTGAGGTTCTCCACATTCCCAACATTTTAACAGTTCTTTAGGGCTGTCCCCAAAATTCTTGGTTCCCATATTAAATGGTCTACCTCCCCCTTGGGTGTTCTTATTATTGGAGTGGAAATATTTCCTTGGGAAATTCTTTGTTGTATTCCAGAAAGGGGCCAGTTGATAGCCGTTGTTCCGTTGGTTCATTCTGTCATTTTTCTTGTCTTTCCAAGCCTTGGGAAGTTTAGACCGATGTTTGTATTGATCAAAGCACATTCGGGCCTTTCTGAAAACTTCACTTAAGGTCTTGGTGTTTTCGAATTATATTATGTCCTTATATGACTGTGGTAAACAACTTAGGAATCGATGGATTTTTACTTTTTCCTCTCTGATATAACGCAAAAATATTAATAATTCAAGGAATTTGTTTATCAGGCCATCCTTAGTCATTTTACTGAGTCTTAGCTCATAAAATTCTTTGGTCTTTATCTCATAATAACTTTCGGATAAATATTGTTTCTTAAAGTATTTCTTGAAATTTGACCATTCCATATGTTTTTCTTTTAATCCCTTGGCCAACTTCAGTTCCTGCCACCGTATACTTGCTTTTCCTTTCAGGTTATAAATGGCCATTTTGAGCTTAATGTTGCTGGAATAATTGTAAATATGGAAATAATTTTTTATGTCTAGTAACCATGCTTCAACCTTCTCCCCTATTTTGGATTCCCTATCAAAGAAAGAAGGTTTTATTTTCTTGAATTCACCTTCCAAGTGGTCCACCTGTTTCCTCTTTGTTCCTATGGTTGTTTTATTTTTTGTTGATGGTGTGCCTTCAAAAGAACTGTTTTCATTTTCTTCTTCAGTACCATAATTTTTGTAGGATCTTTTTCTGACCTCTTCTTCCTCTTTATTGTATTTTGGGATCTTCTTTTTTACTATTCTATGCAGCAGTACTTCATTTATTCCTTGCTAGTTGTCTTGTGCCTTTTTCAACCTCTCATTGTCTTCCTTGAAATCTTGCAGTTCCACAATAAGGTTCCTCATGGTTTCCAGAACCTGGGTGGCGGAACTTCCTTCACTGTTCTTCCTAGTCTCTCCAGGAGGTCCTTGATCACGATTCTTCGCAAGTATGATTTCCTCTTCATGCTATGCTGCCATTATCACAACAAAAAAAAAAATTATGTTTCCAATAGTAAGCATTTTTTGTTAGTTTTTCAAAAAACAGAAAAGTATGTACTAAACAAAAATTTTGGCCCTATTTAAGGTCCAAGTGTTGTAACCTTTTCTTTGATACCATATGTAATGTTCCCCAAATTTACTAAATAAAAAAAATAAATCTTAGGGGCATTAAATCTCCTTCCTCTTCGAACGACTTATTTCGAAAGACATGAAGTTATTATAAGTAGGTAGTTGTCAACATTATTAACTTTCACTAGATTTATGTTTATCACTTTATTGACACAACTAAATGCCATTATAAAAGATTTTATCTTTGAGTTATTTCATGTTGCACAATAATCACATATATAATGGCCAAGGGGTAGCTTCTCTATACCCTAGTCTCTCAGTTACTAACATTTCTATTTGTTGATACAAGTATAGAGGATTTACGTTTACACTAGTAAACTTCTCAAGCATCACAATTGTCTCCATGCATAAACATTAACTTTTATATTTGTTAAAACCTTACTAATATGGAAACCCTCTTCATGCATAACATTTCGTTTATATTTGTTAAGCCTTACTAGCATTCTACCCATCTCTAAGCATAAACATTAGCATTTTATATTATTAAACCCCACTAGCAATACAACTAATTCCTAATCATAAACGTTGCTTATATTTTGAAGGATCTATATGATTTCGGGTTCCAGCAATGCATACACCTTTATCAAAAATATCACAAGCCTTAATTTAATGGCGGTTTTACATTATGTTTTAACTGTATAAGTAGTATACCTTGTGAAAAAGGTCGTGGTTAAAATTACGATTACTAATAACACAATATTTTGATTGGTTGGTGGTTGGGCATCATTGAGGGGCCCAACGATAGCAGTCATTCTTCCCAAATTAATTAACACTAACGAACGAGATGGTCACACCTTAACTGAATGAGAGACTAGGCATGACAACTGAGTGTGGTCGTGCCCTAACAGAGTTGTCCTCACCTCGCACTAAATTTGTATGAAGTCGAATGAGGGACTTTTCATACCCCAAATGAAAACCTCTATCTAGTTTATTAATGGCTACCTGTAAGGGTACCTCCCGAGGGTTTTCGTTCAACCACTATTTCCAATGAAAAACATGCCACCTCCCTCCTGTCACATGGAAAGGTATAGTATTCGTAAACATCACTATTAATCAACTTTGAGAAGGGTTTCTAAGGTTATTTTTTCATTCTCTTTCATCTCTATGTCTTTTACGAAAACGCTCTAGTTCTACCCCATGATATTCGACTTGGTGAACATGGTCTGAATCGTGTAGTTGGGATCGTCTTGGGCAAGAAGAAAAGACAGGGCAACTACCGGTTGTATTCTACTCTGAGTAAGTTAAACAACTCTTTATCATTTCTCTTTGAGCTTTCTGTGATTCTAGATTAATATAGTGCACACAAGTCACCATATATTTCTTTTTACTTTTTCGACTTTCTTGGTCATGCATTGCAGTTTTAATGATTGCTAAGTGTTTTTTATGCTTAGGGTTTTCCATCGCTCCCCATTATTCCCTATATTGGGTCCCTCTTTCCTTATACCCTGTGATATAATTTTGTGTCTCTACGAAACTTTGTAGGAAATTCTGGTCTGTGTTCATAACCTAGCAAGGAATGGGAAAGTCGACAGCGTGAGAGTTTAGATTTTCTAAAAAGATAGTCAAACTTACTATATTTCAAAGTCTCCTACTATGTCTTTGAATCTCTATTCTACTCAATAGAGGTCACAACCCTAGCTTAATTATTTTTGTGAATTTAAAGATTTGATACCTTTCTGTCTATTTGTTAACGATCTCTAAGTAGTCGTGGGTTCTCTTAGATCTGTATTTTAATGGTAAATCTAGACTTCTACTGTGTGATAGAAAATATAACGGAATACCTTCCATAATCTGTCTAGATATTTTCTACTTGAAATATATCCTCTGTATTAAAGAAGTGATTTCATTTTGTTTGAAAATGAGTATTTTTCTTGCAATAGGATGTTACGATTTTATTTCCCTTTGAATGTTTACAAAAGTGGTTTTCGTGGGAAAATCTAGTTCTGTAATCCTCTATCCGAATTTCAAACTTTTGGTTTGTGATTTTGATATTATACATATTTTGAATCTCATTATGATTTAATTCAATTCCTGGATGCGTTAATATTATTGTTTTATTAAGGAAAGAATTTATGGGTTCG
>SNQJ01S0023360.1:0-13422 GCA_010110895.2 Picea sitchensis
CAGTGCTTCTGTAATTAGTATGTACCGATATGTTGGCTACATTATTTTTAGTATGCACTGATGTGTATAATATGGTAAAGGCACTGGTGTGTAAATAATATTTAGATGCCCGATGCGTATAATAAATATAACGCACCGATACAATTTTTTTTTTACCTCACCAATTAATATTTCAAACATGAGCACCGTACAATTTTGAAACGATAAATGTTATTGTACGTTGTATCGTTTACGTAACAATGTGTTTTCTCAATAGTAAATACTGATGCGTTATTATAATTAATATGTATCGATGCATATTGTTATCGCAGAAGTTGTAGGTTGGGCAAATCCTGACCCAAACCACAATATGATGACAACTAAGAGAACACCTACCCACTGTCACCTTAGATAGGTATTCTCGTCACTTTAGAGATGAAGTGATCACCTCAAAGGGGGAATCTCAGGTTACTCCAGGGGAAATGAGATGGAAGATGAATAGATGATGAAGTGTCCCCCTATGCGTCGATGATGGTGGAAGATGTACACAATATAGAATACTTACCAAGAAGTGATTGTACCTGCCCCAGACATAATGAAAACAAAGATACAATCCCAATAATGTGTTGGACAAGCAAGTTAAGCTTGTTGTCCATAATTTCAGCAATAAACAATGATATATATCAACAACAAAGGATAATAAGAGTTGCAAATAAAATTGCTAAAATTCTAGTTAAGGATGCAAGAGATAAGCTAGCAATGATTAGTTTAACTCAAGTATTGATGCTTGGAAATTTAGAAACAAGATAAGGTTATCATAAACAAGTACTACAGAGATAATTATTATCCTTATGGCTATAACACACAAGTTGTTACAACAAGTATATCAACCACCAAAATTTGCCAAAAAACCACCTAAAAGGTGCGTTGAGATTGATAGATTAAAGGGGCAAACATCTAGCAATTTCCGACGATTGGTTTGTGAGTTATCAAGAAAAAAAATTCAGGGCTTCAATAGCCCTAATGGTTGTAGATTTAATGTTACAACGGCAGCAAGAAGCACTTATAAAAATGAGATGCCCTAGTGTCTCAACCAAACATATAGAGCGTATAATTGATTCCAATTTAGACAATCTCAAAATCTCGAGTTTTCACATTAACCAATGAAAGATTTTATTTCTCCAATGCAATTAGATTAGTTCCTTTAGCTATTGGGTTATGGATTCTAAATAAAAAAGGAGCTACCAATGCTCTCCCCTTGGGGGTGTAATCCCTTTTATTCCCCAAGGCAAGAAAGGCTAACTAGGAAGTATTAGGATGGTGTAAACCCTTTTACTACTCCTAGTAAAACCTCATGCAACAAATTATTCCAAGACAAAAATGATGGATATGGTGAGGTAGTAAACCCTTATACTCCCCAAGAAGTCTAGCAAATCACACTTGTAACCAAGCATTGAAGCAACAATAATATATATTCCTTACCTAGTCCAAGCAACAACATAAACCTTCTTTTACCAAGATTAATCAACCACAAATGCAATATAATAGCTCCAAGAGAGATAGTACTTTTCACTTCTTCCACCAATAACACAAAAAAACCATAAAAAGAGCACCACGAGAGAGAGAGATTTCCCAAATCTGAGCTAGGAGGAGAGAGAGATTTCCCAAATCTGAGCTAGGAGTCTTCTCACAATGGGAGAGTTATGATCCAAAATGAAATAGATATGATCTATATTTATACAAATCCTGTAAACATAGTTTGTCCACAAAACGTAGGGTAAAACACAAGAAAAGGGGTCAAGAACCCTTATCTCACCCCTTTACAAAAATATTATTATTTAATTCATACTTTACACATAAGAGAAACCCTAAAAACATGATGTCACTCCCTTCTTGGGCAACATTTGGCACCTTTGGTCAAGTCGTTGAGTTGGATAAGGGAACACTAGGACTCCAAAGGCCAAGGGTCTTCAATCAATGCCTTTATTCCATGATCCAAGGGTTATTTCCTCCAAAACATACCAAGTGCCCTCAATCACCACCAAACCCTAACCCTAATGTGACGTCAAGCCCTCAAAGGTGACGTTTTGGCCTGCTTAGGTAAGTCGTTTGGGTGGTAGGGGCTAGGTGAGGTCCTCCATGATGTCTTCTAGGCCTCCAAAGGCATGTCTTCATCATCCGGCATGTGGGCCCTTGGCATCCAACTTGTGGGCTTCAAGCCCCATGGAATCCCAAGCTAGGCTTGTTCTTCCAAAATTGTCTACCAAATAGGTCCTACAAAAACAAATGGATATGCCCTCCAAGGATCTCAAGTCAAAAACATCATGATGAGTAAATCAAATCAATAAAAGAGACATCTGAGCATGTATATCCATACCACCTCATCAAAATAAACCAATGCTCAAAGAACCTATGCAATTTGCCAAGTTTAGGTATGGGAGGGTTGACAAAATGGCCTATTAGGTGAACCGTACCTCAAGTTTAGGGATGTTTCCCAACGAGACCTCTTTATAAGTCATGTGGATGGGGTGTCATGGATGGGGGGGGGCAGGATTTTGGGCATGGGGTTCATGACATACAAGGGGTTGTAGTGTCTCATTTATGGGTACCTTTGTAGTGGGTGTGTTGCACCTTCGTTTTGAATGCAACCTTTTTCCAAGCCCATTTATTTCCTTTTACTCTTTTAGGATGTTTCCAGGTTGAATCCAAGGTGGGGCTTCTACCTAAGCATGAAAAATTGTGCCCACCTTGACTCTACTCTGGTCACATCATGCTTCCCCAAGTTGAAAACATGTGTGAGGCTTCTACCTAAGCAATAAAAACAATGCCCACACATGCTCCACCTTGGTTGGAATTTGTTATTAGTTATTCTTTTATGAGTCCCATCGATTTCTTATGAGAGACATTTCATTATCCTCAGGATTCCTAGGTGAGCATCTAGAAGGTTAATGATTGGATTTTGTCTTTTTTCAGCTACAAACCTTTGGGCCTTCAACCCCTTCTTCCCATGAAATGAGGGACAACCCCTTCTCGGGTCAGTACACCCGAAAATCCCAAAAGATAAGGAGACGAGGGGAAAAATTGTGGAAAGTAATAAGTATGGTCGAGAATGACATGATGAATTGTAAAAAGGACCTCCCAGTAGTAGACCTATCCCTAAGGGTGACCCACTTACTAGGGCACACTGTCAACCACCAAAGTGAAACACGACAAAGAGCATAATATCCAAGCAAACATTACATAATCAAAAGTAGTAATAGATGCGACAAACTCAAATGCCTCAAATATTGAAATGAAACTCACCATAATACCTGACTTGTACCTAATGGATCAATACCCGATGTCTTTCGGAGGCCAACTAATGTGGTGGATACCGTCGTGATGAACCTGGAGCTATGGTGGTGAGGTGGCTCTCTGTCTATGCAAGTGGACACTGATGGTCAAGTTGTCTCTCGATACTCCATGTCTCCAACCTTAGGGCATCGAGACATTATCTCCTTAGTTATCCCTAAGAGTTGGGGATAACATGTATGACTCCTCAAAATGCATCGACGTCTGTATTATGGCATGCACTATCTAGTGAATTCAAAAGAATACAATGCATTGATATGTATATATTTTAATTCATTGTTTTTTACTAATTTTCAATTAATTATTTAAAAATCAAATATTTTTTATAACAATATTTGTTTATATTTATGTTATTGCATTTAAATATAATGATTGCATTAATGCGATATCCAACCAATTAAACCTCATTTATTTGTATCTATGTAAATCATCCACGTATCATTTATTGATGAACACAACATTTTACAACATTTGACAATGCAATGAAATAAGAAACACATTTTATCATATATGAATAAGAGACCCATTGTCATACAAAAAGGGACAATGTAAAAGTCTAGTACAATAATCAAATTGCAACCAATTTGTGATTGTTACAATTATTGGTAACATGTCCTCATGCAATTGGGACAATATATTGAACACATCAAACAAAATATGTAATTTTCATAGACAAATATTCCAAAACATACAACTTGTAGTAACGTTCAATTATATTGATTTTCATTCATCAATTGAATTGTTGACATTGTTCGAGCTCCGTGCATGCCTCATTTATTCATCATTTGTAGGTGATATTGTACTTTGGTTTTTTAACATAATGTTTTCTTGATGATTGGTTTGTTTTTATGTTCTGCCCCTTCATTTTCCATCTACAAACATAGAAATAAATTGTAATAAGTATATCTACATTTATATATATATATATATATATATATATATATATATATAGTAGAATATACATGATTGCGTAAATCAAAAAACATACTTTGGCACCAAGTCTTTCATAAACAATACACATGATTTCAAAGTTGTGCTTCGTGGATTCTCTCAAAATCTCCTTTGTTGATTGCATTCAATACTTTGTTTCATGTATTTTTAATACGACATGAGAAAGACCCTGGATGGGGTGACACATGGAGTACACGCATCATTAGATGGGGTGAATATGATGGTAGTTAAAGCCCCTCGCTGCCACCCTCCTCCCATGTCCAGTCGCAATGGTTAGTTTACACGAGCGCCAAGGTCTAGTGCACTGGGCCTTAATGGAAACCCAAGCTCGACTCCTCGACATCAGTACAAAACCGGTAATTGCCATTACTCCTTTACTAATGGCTACCAGAGCCGTCAAATCCTCAATCCTCCTGGTCTTTTCCTTCTATGGGGAGCTCTATATCGGGCATTTGGTCATTGTTCACGGTATCATTCTGCTTGTTCTACTCCACACCTGGGCTCGCACCACTGTTGATTTTGTTCGCTATGTTCTCTGCTCAGCCATGCCTTGCGAGAGAGGTAAGCCCCAACGAGGGAAAGCCTATTACAGTCGATTTGGTAGACAAAAACGCCTGGGACTACCCTCTTTATCTCTCATACCAGGCGGCTTCTCGGACCACCTGGGTTCTTCTAGTTAGAATTGGTTTGAAGAGGCTCACCCAGAGCCTCGTCCTTCAAGCACAAAGGGTCTCCATGGAGGTTTCCCGGCGGAAGAAGAAATTATGCCCAACTAGGAGTAAATTATGCCTTTCCTGCCATCAACCGCCTTGGAGAACTGACTCGCCACTTGCACCACTACCCCTTTCCGGGACCTAGCTGAAACAGGTTGCATTATGGAAGAAGAAGTCCCACTTCCGGAGGAACACTCAGGACAGAATTTGATTGCCAATATGGAAGAGGACCCTGCCACAAATTCCACTGTTGCAAATGACTTTACCATTGCTACCATGGATGATGACCCTGATGATGAACAGGCCCATGGTGATGAAGCTGAAGAACATGCTCACCCAGCTCCCAGCTCTTACAAACTTACGGAAGACCACTTGGTCTTGATCTTCGAGATGTGAAAGGATTTGGCAGAGCAGCAACACCGCCAGAGAATCTTCAACAAGCATTTGGACATCATGTATGACTCCCTTTTAAGAGAGCCTGAGAAGATTCGTTGCTTGACTTGTTGTCATCCTTTCGTCCTCCGACTTCGCTAAGATGAACGATTGGGTTTGCCCCATGGCTAGCGCTTTCACGGGTTTTTTCTCTGGTGTAATTTCTAAATTTTTGAAGTTTTTATACTCCACATACTCTGGTCTAGTTCGATAGGTGGTCGGGGATCTCAATCCACCTCATGTTCTGGTTTCCATGCTTGTTGCAGAACAAGTGGCAAATCCCCATGTTTGTATGTCGACGGTTGTCTCTTTTTCTTAAGGTTTTGGAACACTGAACAATTGTCTTGTCCACGCATTCTGGTTTCCACTAAGGTGGCAGAGCAAATGGCGTGCTATAATGTACACTCAAACACGTGTGTGTTTTGCTAAGGCAAGGTAATACAATATTTTTATTTGCTAAAAAAAAAAAAATGACATGAGAAAGCATAGTCGATATAATCAATATAAAGTTTTTTTTTTCATTAATTATAAAACAAGGAAACTTAAACAATATAGCTACTTACAAATTGTTCAATTAAACTTTCATTCTTCAATATACCCACAACCCATACTTAATTTTTATCAATTCATGGGTTGGCTCCTCTTCGTATGTTAGCACCTAGTAGAAGACATTCATGGCCAAGTGTAAATTAATTATTTAAATATAAAGATCACGACAAACATGAAATCTTAAGAAAGGTCAAAAACGTAAATATTCACAAAGTTTACGATCAACCACTTTATTCGTCGTCGTCATGTCTTATGTGATGAATGGATTCTATTTGGTTTTTTTTTTCTGCATCAAAACAAATGAAAAATAATATTTTACACGGTACTTAAATTGAATGTACATAAAAGTATAAAAAAAAAATGATTACATACCTTTGATGCACATTATAGTTGGGATGGCTCCTTTTCCAATGAAATTATGTTCATTTCTTTTAACATCTTCTTCTACACATTTTCTGACATCCCTACTGACATGTCTTTGTTTTGCCCTTGTTTGTCCCTTTGAATTTTCAAAATCTCCCTGGAAAAAAAAAGATATAAAATTTATTATTACAAAATAAATAAAATCTCGGTGTGTATATTAAGATAATTTGCACTAGGGCATCAACAAAACGTATACGCATTGGCACGTCATACAGACACATACATACCGGTATAGTATAATAGTGTTGTTTCGAAATTGAAAACATTTTACAATTTTTTGTATTTAGTCGGTGCTTTATGAATTAAGAAAAGCACGACTTCCTAAGTACTATTTATTATGCATCGTCAAATGCTCAATAAATTTAAGAAATGTTGATTTACATATAAAACAATAATTTTTCCATTTTAAACTCAATGGTGCGCTTTGTAAAAAATGCGACCTGGCACGTGTTTCGATAAAATGTGCACATTCGACCGCGAAAAGGAGTTTTAATAATATTTTGAATTGAAATAAAGTGGTGTTGTTTGCAAACAAATATGCTCTGGTGCACCTACTGTGTGCAGAGCACATTGGTGACCGCGAAGGAATTTTTACAAACAAAAAATCGACAACAATGTGACAATTTAGGATCCAATGCAATGAGTAGTTTCATTGCAACAGATAGAAACACCCATATATAAATAACCAAACCCTATAAAGAAATTGTGCTTAAAATTTTTTATGTGTGAAATATAGAGGGAGAACACAAAAGAACAATCACAAAATTAGGGCTTTCAATATTGAAGGTAACTATGAAATCGTTTTTTTATGTTATCTACAAGACTCCCCCTTGAATTTGGCTCTACAAAAAAATCCACCCACTCATAAATCTTTGTCGATAAATATATGTTGCACAAATATCCTCTCTAAAATTTGGAAAACAATAAAACAATGAATAACGTTTTCCTTTATAAACAAAAAAACTCAAATTCCAGCTCATTTTTTCATTGTATAGTGCATTGATGATAAACATGTGCATTGTTTTTTTTTCTTCTTCAGTAATTACATTTTTTTGTGCACTATGTCGTGCGTAGCGCACTAGTGCGCTATGCAAAACACACTCATTTATTTTCATAATAAATTTCAAAGTGTTGATTGTAAGCACACATTATTTTTCTAACTTGCTTTAGTCGATGCGACAAACAGTTTGAAACACATCGGTGCGACATGTAATTAACAACACACTAGGGCAATGTGTAAGTAATAACGTGTCGTAACACAGTTACATTTACATAATGTAAATGCAAACATCCGCATTTAAAGTTTGTGGAGCTTTTGCTTTGTGGAGGAAGTAACAGAGGTCAGTGTTCGATGCTTATCTCAATTAAATGCACCGATGCGTTTTGTGTATACATACGCATCGATACGTTTTAAAATGATAAAGTGCATGGGCGAGGAAGAGAGGGAAGGGGATACAGTGAGTGAACGAGGGTTGGGGATACAAAGTGAGGGGGAGAGGGGTTGATGCAAGATAGAGAAAGGGAGGGGGGGATATAGGGAGAGAAGGGGAGGGAAGGAGGAAGTGAGTGAGAGAGGGGTTGAGCATCAAATTCACATTTTCTATGTTCAAGGAGGATATTTTCAGGGATCAACTGAAATTTTTAGATTTTGTAAAGCCAGATTGAGATTTCTTGTATAGCTCGACGGAATAAAAAAACAATGATAATGTAGAAAAAAACAACAATTTTTTAAGTGTGTTGTCAAGTTATAAAAGTTATTAGAAGTTGTTTTTGAAGTTAGATTGATCTATGCTACCCAAGATGACGAGTTTTCGCTCAAATGCAGGAAAAAATTATTATAATATCACATGGCCAATTCTCAATATTCCAGTGTCGCCTCATTCCATATCTTTGGAACTCCTTCAAGTTTTCTCACATCGATTGCAGTACGTACAGATTTTATTAATAATTCATTTATCTCATTGAATTTGTGTTATGTATGCAAGTAGAGTTTAATAATTGTTCATTGAATTTTGCAGGATCAAGATTTAGGATCGAGTTTAAATGCTCAAGATATTCCCATGGTCCCAAAATTTCACGGTCTTATCAGGAGAAAGATACCGCAAGTAGATGTTTAATGAAAATTGTCAACTTCTTTACCCTACCAATCCTAACATGCCATCTTCCAACAAGCAGCTCGAGTTAATGATATTACACCGTGAATTTGATATCTTTTATGTAGACAACCCAATAGGGTGTAAGAAAAATATGTTTGATTAATTGTATTTTTCGATTTTCAATGGAACTAATGTAAATGTATTGCTTAATTCGTCATTTTTTTATAAAGGGGTTGGTCTCATGTTTATTATTGGGAAGAAAATGTCCATGCTTCTAATAAGTGTTTGGTATAATGTTTGAACATATTAAAAGCATTGTGTTACTAATATTATCAATGGAATGTTCAAATTTTTTACAATAAGGATTTTTATGACAAGTGAGCTATCTACCATCTATCGTTGCACCCCACTACAATGTCAAGTCGCGAGCTTCCTGCTAAACGAAAAGAACTCAGAGAGGGAGCATATCGAGAATGGTTGAAACAACCACCTATTCAATTCCCACTACGTCCTAAGTCACCAATTCAAAACCTCGACAATAACACTAGTTCTTTACATGTTGGGGATGAAGGAAATGATATAGAGGTTGGTATGGATGATTTCTTGCAGGATTCCCAGGCCATGGAGTAAATATTGCTAGATGCATTCCAGCAAAATGAACTAGGAGATGACCCTAATGTCGTAGATACCTTCTACGAAAACCTGAAATCTGCTTCTACCACCCCTCTATTTGGTCTAGTACAGGAGTCTGCAAGGTCTACCCAGCTAGGGACAACAGTTTTGTTTTACAACTTGAAAGTAATATATGGTATTTGAGATGCATGTTTCATGACACTTTTGAGGTAACTAACCATCAAGTCCCCTATTTTTCTTAAGGAGTCTTGTCATGCGATGAAGGAATAAAAGGGTTGTCACGCGATGTTGGATGCCAAGGGCCCTCATGTAGGATCATGAAAAATTGACTTTGGAGGCCTGGAAGATGACTTGGAAGAAATAACCTAGCCCTCACATGCCAAAAGAATTGCCTAGGAGAGGCAAAACGTCTCATTGGAAGCTTGACGTAACCTATAAGGGTTATGGTTTGGTGGTGAAGATGTTGTTCATTGACACATGGACATTTTGAGGAGAAGAAGATTTTGACCATGAGGAGATGGTTTAGATGAGTGACATGTGGCCTTTGGAGGCCTAACTATGCATCTCCAACTCCAACGACTTGCTCCTAGTGTCAAAACGTCCCCTAAAGGGATGACATTATCTTACTTTAGGGTTTTCTTTTGTGTAAATGCGAACTTTAAGATGAATTGTTTAACAATTTTGTTGCAAGGGGTAAGATAAGGGTTGTGGACCCCTTATCTTATGTTTTACCCTTGCCAATGTGGACAAACTATGTGATAAACATTTTGTATAAATAGAGATCATTAAATCTCATTTTGAAACATATCTCTCCCATTCTGAGAGGTACTTGGCTGAAATTTTCACCCTCTTTGGAAAATATCTTCCCTTTTGTGCACTTGTTATCGTTTTTCTTTGCTATTGGATGGATGGATGATGTGCTAGCTCTCTTGGAGGATTAATTTCTTGCTTCTGGTGGAATTTGTTTGGTGAATTAAGGTTTCATCTTGTTAATGCTTCAACTTGGTAAGTATTTCATGGTTATTGTTGTATTTTCTTGATTGTAAGTTTAATGTGACGATATATTGGGGAGTGTAAGGGAATACACCCCCCTCCAAGTCCATTTTTATTGTTTGGAATAATCTATTGTGCAAAGGATTCTAGGAGGAGTAAAAGGGTTTATACCCTCCTAGGGTTTCCTTGTTGATTAGGGTTTGCCTTGGGGAGTAAGAGGGTTTACACCCCCGAGGAAGTAACTCATACAACTCGTTTGATCAAGAGACTCCATTTACCCAATGATTAGAGGCACTAGTTAAATTGCATTGGAGAAATAAAATCTTGCATTGGTAAACGTGAAATTTTGGAATTTTGAGATTGTCTAAATTGGAAAGTGTTCTTTGTGCCTAAGCCACATTTGAGCCACTAGGGAATTTTGTTTCTCCAAGTATTTCTTGATGTTGTTACAACTTAAATCTATAGCCACTAGGGCTGCAGAAACCCTAAAACAAATCTCTTAATAACTCACAAACCAGCGGTCAGAAGTTGCTAAAAATCTACCCCTATATTCTACTAGTGTCAACGCACTTTTTGGGTGGATTGTTGGCAAGTTTTGGTAGTTTACTTCTTTGTTGTAGTGACTTTTTTGTTACAGCCATAAGGCTGATAATTATCACTGCAATAACTTGTTTATGATAGCCTTACTTTTATGCTAAAGTCTTTTTCTTTCATTCTTGAGTTAAACTAGTATTTACTAGTAACCTTGTCTCTTGCTTATTCAACTAGAATTTTCGCACTTATTTTATAGCTCTTGTTACTCTTTACATGCTCGTAAATTTTATTGTTTACTATTGTAATTAGGGACAACAGTATTAACTTTCTTTTCCACCTAACATACACTACAAACAATTAGTTTTTCTTGTGTCTCGGGCATGTACAAACACTCTCGGCAGGTACCCAAGGACTTGGCAACCTTAAACCTCTCGTGAGACTCATTCTCAAGCCTTCTTCCATGTAGTAGCTTGAACTATTTGGAATTCCATTCATACATCTCGTTTTCCATCTCATTTCCCCCCTAGGGTCACTGATATTCCCCCTTGAGGTGACCACTTCACCTCTAAAGTGATGGGAACACCTGCCTAAGGCGATAGTGGGTAGGTGCTCTCTAAGTTGTCGCCATTTTCGTGGTTGGGTTCGGATTTTCCCAACCTACAACTTCTGCGATAACATATGTAAATCCTCCTCAATTGTTGTCGAGGCAACACTTGTCCCCTATGTGGTAAGTGGTTTGCAGAGGCCAAGGGACCTTTTAACTACCAACATGTTATGGATCCATATTTGATCTTAGCCATTGATCTAAATCTAGATCATGGGGACATGTGTGCTAATGGAGGAATGTTAGAGATGAGAAACCCTCCCTGGTCACATAAATCAATAATCACACGCCAAGTGGAAGGCTTGAGGATATAAGTGGAGCCCCTATCCCATCTGTGCTTGGGATCGTGCCATGTAGAGGAAAATATCTACAGAGTACAAGAAAACCGCAAGTTAATAATAATAAATTTATAAAGTAAAGTACAAAGGCAAAAGAGGCCATAAAGACCTGACATGGCATGCGAGGAGGCAATGGAGATGACATGGCAAGGACAAAGGATGAAATATGGACACCAGTTCCACATCATCAGGCATGTGTCATCCCCCCATCAACAAGAAGCAGATTAAGTTGAAATCATGTGAAATTTTAGGTATAGGTCCACATTGATGAGGGCCATAAAAGTGCTAGTGAGGCTCATTGGTCGATTCAACTTCATAATTCTATAAAATTGAGATTAATTATTTTAAACGAAGATGCTTCAACTCATTGATAAGAGCTCAATTGAGTTTGAAATATAGATGGTGAGTAATAGAATTAGACCTTAAAAAACACAATGGAGCATTTGACCAAATTCTGAAGGGTTTTCAATGAAGATGCAAAAAGAAGCCAAAATCCACCATTCCATGAGATTTTTTAGTGATATATGGAATCTTCAGTGGAGGAAAGGGGACCCAAGATCATCAATCTGGAAAAAAAAATCTTAGTCGACGTTTCATGTCCTCAATGATCCAAATTACTTTGACCTACCAAATTTACCATTTTTTCTCTGTTTGGAAGATATCCACTTTGGCCAAAAGAGGTCTGAAGAAGGTGCAAAAGGGGCAAAGTTGACAATTCCAAATTGATGCAATAATTGACTAGAGCATCAAATCACTAATCTCGAAATTGGTGAGTATTATCTACATTGAATACAAAGTTTTCTTGGTTCTTGACATATTTTCTTCTACATGTGGCAAAATTTGATGTCCAAGCTTGACTGTGTCGGTGAGAAAAGTGCAGAAAACATGCAAAATTGGTGATTTATGAGAGCTATAACTTTTACCTATAAGCTCATATTGGAGCATGAGTACAAACATTGGAAAGACAATTCAAAGGGAAATATATATGAAAAGATCATAATTTGGATAAGTGCTTCATATTTATTCACAAATGGAGAAGAAGAAGGACATGTAGCCTTAATTGACAAAAAATGGCAATGTGCTTAATTTCCAGAATTTGAAAGAAATGTTATAGATCTCGAAATGAGGTGTTTCTAATGGTTTTTATTGTATGCACACTTCTTGCATAATCAGTGCTAAAACGGGGATAAGTGAAGATCATACTTGAAGAGTAGCATTAAAGAGGAGACATGGAAGATTCACAAGGACCTTATAGTCATGAAGAAGAAGTTAGAGGCCTAAATATAAGTGTAGGAAACGAGGAGATGGAATCTAATGGGAACATAGACAAAATGGAGTGATTAGAGCTAGTATAAACCATGAGGACTTTGAAGATGGAGGTGCAGAGTTATAAAGATGATAATGAGAGACTGTTAAAATATTGGGAGGGACAAATTCAACTAAACACTTAGCTGCTATAGAGTTTAAATAAGTCGCAAGAAGGAATAGCCATAGAAGATTTGATTCAAGACACGAGGAAGAAGGAAGATCTCTTGCAAGAAGGGATAGCCATAGAAGATTTAGGCACTCAAGAAGTGCTACCAGAATTCGAAGGCATCATTATTCATCAACTCATACATCCAGGAAGTCATATACATCTAAATAATTAAAGAGCAACCTATAAGTGTCCCCAGTTAGACACAAAAGAAGAAGAGATGCACAAGATAGTTTGCAAGGAGAGCTTAGGAAGCTTAAGCCACCAACTTTTGATGGTGAAAACAACCTAAGAGAGGATGATGATACTTAGTTACTAGAGATAAGAAGATATTTGTAGTTGCATAACTACT